>QLOY01000770.1:0-13118 GCA_003313965.1 Megacollybia marginata | reverse complement strand
TGCAGATACACGCAGCGGAAAAACATCAATAAATTCAATTGTACAGCGTGATAAGTTTGCAGAATCACAGAGCTCTTTCTGCCCCCCAACAAGTTCAATCTGGTCTGATGCCTTGAGATCTGTTGACCGATGTCATCGTGAACCTCTCAACGGCCTTAAGCCAGGGTACATCTTTCCTGATGTTGGGCTAATACTTGGGGCAGGGATGGACCGCACAAAAACATATATTCGCAGCTGGCTTGCCTATCGGTCAGGTCTTATACATCGAGTTGTGAATAACTCTGCTTGTGAACCACTTGCTTCACAGCAATGGAGTTCCTTTCTGGCGATGCCTCTTGATACATCTCAACAATCCCAAACTACCCTAGCTCAGCGTTACAAACAAGCAAAGGAGATTTTGAACTGCAATCTTTCCTTCCGAAATCTCAGTGGAATGACTCTGCAGTGGCGCGGGCGAGACGTCATTGAGATTGATGAGACCATCGGTCGAGAAATTGTTTGGGAAATTGCAGAGCTCAATTTCAGATATGAACTTGCTGCACTTGATCGCCTTCTTTCCGAAATCAGCTCAGCTTCTCACCGCCTCGAGGTATACAAATGTTTCCCTCCACTGGCTTCTTTGTTTGCATGCGACATGCGACGTCCTTTGGGATACCCGGCTGAGCATTTCGACCGTTG
The DNA here is from genome assembly GCA_003313965.1 of Megacollybia marginata. Taxonomy (NCBI): domain Eukaryota; kingdom Fungi; phylum Basidiomycota; class Agaricomycetes; order Agaricales; family Porotheleaceae; genus Megacollybia; species Megacollybia marginata. The sequence continues at coordinate 12,440 of QLOY01000770.1, read as the reverse complement.
GGAAGAGCGACCTTTGGCTCCCCCGATACGACCTTGAACGGCGGTATACAGTTGTACCCAAAACGTACAGTAATAAGTCGAAGGGCTGCACGATTTATCCAACCCGCTCCATCTGTGGTGATTTTTTCTGTCGGAGCCTTGCCTTCCGTCGGGCAGTCAGAAGTGACTGAGAAGAATGCTCAGCACAAATCATCAGACGACGACAGTACTAACAGATGTAGGGAATATGGTGGATGTTCTCCTCCTCGAACTCGAGAGCTGGGACTGATGTTGATAGGAGAATGTGGAAGCGAGTGAAAACCTACCTCTGTGACAAAATCAACCGCCTTGAAAGATGATGCTATGTCGTTCTCAGTTGTTTCATCTCTGCTATAGTGAGCAAAAGAAGTTACGGGTAATGAAAACAAATTGACCTTAATTCATCGACAAAAGTCATGTCATCTGGTACAAAACTCAGATCGAAGACATTAGCCGAACATTCCAGCTCTGTTCCTTCCAGCTCGTCGTAGATAACGGTGGCCGTCTCCACAGCGTCACACTCAACAATAGCATAATAGTATCTTTGAAGCATATATGAGTGTTTAGAATGAGTTATGAAACATGACAAGTACCGCATCCGTTGCAACTGATATTGACACAGAGCTTCATTGTCGTAGTCGTCTTCGCCTCCAACTTCAAATACGTTGCGCTCATTCACATCATTATCGTCTCCCTGCTTCTGAAAGATCTCCTTAGGAGGGCCCTCCTTCTCCTCACGAGCCAGTTGTTCCTTTCTGAACTGACTTGGGTAGACTCTTACGTTCAGCACCCTGCCTGTAGCAGCCTTGGTTGAGATGACGGAAGAGCATATTTTGAGAATGTGAGCAGCCCTAACATGATCCCAATCCAAATTAACGAATGTGAGGCAACGAGTCCGATCCGCCACGGTGTCTGTTTGTTCCGCCAGGGTTTTCTGATATGCAGCAGCTTGCGCGTCCAGTTCTGCGATGCTGTCTTCGTCCAGGTTGATTTCAGTTTTTTCATCTGGACGGTTGCCGACTGCGACATACTTGCCGTCGTCACTGTCATCATTCTCGGATTCATCTTCCTCATCCGAAGACTCCAGAAGTACAGCACCGCAGGCATAATCCGGAAGCGCAACATCCTCCTCAGTATGATAGAATTGGCTCAAATTGTCTTTCTCCTGGGTTTGTGATAGTGAGCGTCCATGCTTGTCGATGCGTTCTGAGAACGAGAGCCCCGTAAGCGGACAACCAACTTTTGCTGCGAGCCTTTTTTTCTTCATTAAGTACAGATTGAAAGCGCTCATCACGAATGATTTTTGATTTGTGCTTCTTAGGCCGACAAAACCATGAGTCTGTCTTGAGCCTTGCAAAACTATCCTCTGCCATGGCACAAAGAAAATGTTCACGTGACCCGTGAAGTCAATCATAGATTCAAATCACTACAGTAAGTCCATACCCATAGGGTGCCATTGGAACTTATGGTTGCAATAGTTAAGCCTTCATCCCCCATGGCACAAAACTCTAACATCTCCCTATGATCACGAACACGAAGTGTCCAACCCGTCAATGAACCTGAGCCATTGCTCGAGTTTAAGTCCAAGTTTTTAATCTGTTTCCTGAGATGCTCAATTTCATCATCAGGCTCAGGAGGTATGGTTGTACGTGGCTCTAGATAGATTGCATTCACGATGGTGACGGCATCACAGCGGGGGTGGGTGAATAGAATCAAGGGGTCTGACCCTTGGTTAGCAACCTGGAAAACTTGAACTCGAGCTGCACAAAACTGTGACTCTTGAGCTGGGAAAAAAGATTGAGAGACTATCTTGAAGGAAGCTGTGGTGCAGATGGTATCAGAGTGTTAGACAACAATAAATCGTACCACTCTCCACGTAGTCCTAGAATGAAGGATAACATATATCTGCAAAGATATGATCCACTTACAGAGGCACAGCCACACAACACTGGTTGATATTTTTGCTTGTCCTGATTTTCAGGGAAATATCGGTCTAAACCAAGCCATCTCCATACAACCAGTGAACCAGGCTGACAATCATTTGAAGACATGATGGCGGGGGCACTGTGTGACAATAAAACGTCGGTTTGCAGCCTTGTAAAAGGGAGTTAGATGTTACAAAGATAAAATATCTTACCAGTTAATAGATGTGACTCTGGCATTGTGAATCATTGTTGAGCTAAACAGTGGCTTGTCTTCCCGGTCCAACACTGGAGTCTGAAGCATAGGTGGGAAAAGATACCATATTTTTACAGCACGATCCATCTTAACTAATCATCAATACAGTCAGGTTCAAGCTTGCAAGACTTACACCACCAGTAGCAACCAGCGGAAGTTCTGGATGAAATGCCTGAAGACTCTAAGAGGTTATTTGCAATAAAATAAGCACGTACAGCACATAAAACTTTGGCTTGGTGACCCCCAGAGCACCCACCCAGTAAAACCATGACACATCGACCTATCTCACCCATACCTTCTACCTCTGACATTTGCAGACCATGGGTTGGTCCTGCATGGCATGGAACTTGTCCAGTAGGCCAAGGCGGATTGAAAGGTTTGGTTTTGTGAGGTTTTTGATTTAGATTGTACAGACGAATAGAGAAATCCCATGAAGTTGTGGCAAAGATGTAGGGTGCCTTGGGATGAACAGCAATTGAAGTTATAGACCCACCATGACCACGAAGGCAGTTTACAATTTGATTGTTCTTGACATCAAACAAATATAGGAGGCTGAGATGGGAAAATAATATGATGGGCTCGTATGAGTCCTGTCGGATCGCCCATGCAACTCGTACGCAATCGGCATCTGTTGCACCCTGATAATCTTGATACTGAAAAAAGACCCATTAGCTTCAAGTTATTGTACCATATATTCAACTACCCGTGGCACCTCGATCACAACCGGAGGTTTTGCACTCTTTGTAAAACAGAGGCACAAAGTGGACCTCCCACCGATAGCTATTGCATCGTGGAATTGTGTATCAACGTCTTCACAGGTTGAAACAAAACATGAATAATCTGCATCAGCATCGGATTTGTCGGTACTACTGATGGGCTGTCGCCAGAAATGTATGAGTGATTCTTTTGTCCAGGGAAAGAAAGTGAGGGAACCGAAGGTATCGTCCAGCTTAGAAACGAATCAGATCATCTGAGAGCATATGTATCGTAGATACCAACAGGAATCTTGAGTTTTCTAGACACAAAGAAGGGAGGCGACACGTCGCGATTCCTATACCAGGGCATGTCAAGGAGCAAATTAACGCAAACAACTATGTAGGCGAGAACGCCACGGTTCAATTTGAATTGTCATCAACACGGGTTGAATGAATTATTGTATCCAGGCCAATGCGACTTGACCAGACAGCCAGCACATGCTGTATCATTCGCCTTGAAGTCCTCGGGCTCAAAGGCCGAAAATTTTTGAGGAGCTTGGCAGCAGCTAAATTTGGCAAATCTTCTGTAGAAAGTCGCTCTTCTGCTCAGTGACAAGACTCAGTGACAAGACTCGCTATCGCAGTCTGGCGCGTCCGCGTAAGTTTAGTGTGCTCAAATTCACAATTCCAATCGTTCTGCAGCTCACGGCACTCCTCGCCTTCCTTGCAAGAACACCTACATCGATTCTCGAGCACGGCGACAATCTCACGGCAGACTGGTCTCCCGATGGCTCTCGCATTGTGATCCAAGTATTGGCCAGCAAATCCATGACTATTGATTGGCACTGACATTCTCAAAGACCACTGAATCCTACCTAGTGCTCGTCACTGTACGGTACAATCCCAAACAACCTGTCTATAGGTCTCCTCCAGCGGCCCAAAAGAATTTTCTTCCAGGACCAGGAGAAGGCCTACCACTTACTCATGGCGGCTTGCGCTTCGAGGGTGTTGTGAAGGTCGACGGTACACTCATCAGGTGCCGTATATTCGCTTTGTCCAGCTGTCCGCGTCTTTTGGATTAGTGTTTCACCCCGGAAGCATTTCCTGCTGTTCTCTACTCAACCCCCCCGCAGTACAATGCATCCCATGGCCAGAACTTGAGGATGACGATGTGAATGGCGGTGAAGCGGTCCAGAATTGAAGGCTTCTCTTCTTACGACACTTGGGTAAACGATCACGGCTTTGATTCTTGGAATCCGAGGGTATATTCCATTACTTCCTTTGGGGCACCCTGACTCTGCAATAGTCGTAGTCTCATCCATCGTCTACTCCAGGCTGACAGACGTCGAGACCTGGATATCGTGGGACGGCTGAGTCAATCTGGTTCGTCTCACAGAGAATGCCGATCCAGATGATACAGAAGAGGATGACAATCATCCATCATCCTGTAAACTTATTCAACTCTTACTGTCAACACCTGATCTCTCACTCAGGCATGCAAGTTTTCATATGGCACAAGTTCTTCTCCCTCCCATTCGCCACTACCGCAGTCCCAACCAGGTTCGTCCTGGTCCAAATGGCAAGGCACTTGCATACACGATTTCGAAACACCCCGATGGGTTCAGAGACAACGGAGAGTAGATCCAAACGAGCCATTGCATGAACGGGACAGAAGAGTGTATGTCGAACCGAGACAGCTGCAGTCATCGCTATCAACAGCAAATTCTCGCTCATCGCTATCGGCATGTTGGGGCGAGCAATTTTCTCTTTGTAATGTACCATTACTCAGTTATACTAGTGGTGGAGTCGACTTTGCCCACTTCCCTTCTCAAAGCGGTGTCACACCAGCACCTCAGTCGATCATAGTTCCAAATCCATATCAGACATACGGGAACGCTGTATGGAGTGGAGCTCTAGATCTGATGGCTACGTGCTTGCTGTAGGCTGGGAGCATGGCTGGGCTATTGTCAGCGTTGGTGGCAGATGTCTTGCATCTGCCTTTGGAGTTGAAAACACCATTGACGAGGAAAGGTGTGTTGATTTATACTGCCAGTGTAGCTTCAATAGTATCCAGATTTCAATACTTCATTGTGCCCACTGCTAATAGCATCAAGCTGGTAGTCGGATTTGAGTCGGATGTGCACGAGGGTGATGTCATTCTACGGTGTAATATCTATAATGCTTTCGCTTTTGAGGGCATACTTTATGTATTATATCTGCAACGTACTTAAAAGTGCCGTTGACAACTGCTATGGGGCATAAGTTCCAGAGGTCCTGCATGGGCCGAGCAAGCTAATCAGGTACATCAGGTTGAGTCTGGCTTTGGAGGAGTTACTTGTGTACCCTCATACTATCAGTGTTGGTTGGTCCACTTCTCCAATTTGGGTGGACCGATGGCCCGATTTGGGTGGGCCGATTTTGTCAGCCCGATGGCCCGATGTGGTCTAAATGTTGGTCCAAATTTTAGATTTGGACCTACATTTAGGTGTCGCTCAAAACTCAACTCAAAACTCAACATTTTGAATAAGCTTTTGATTCACATCTAAAATCCTAGTTAATATTACATTTGAGACAAGTTGTGAATGCATTGATTGGAATAGAATTTTGAGGGTGTCCTACACGTCTTGTAACATACAATATTTAAAAAAGCTTTAGGACGGATTCTAAAGCCTGCCCTAAAGGAAGCCTTTAAAACAGCATTTTGACCGGGTCTAAATGCTGTTCAAAAGTTCCCATGCCCGGGGTGCGTTTTTTTGCACTGAAGGTCAACGGGGAGCGCTACCTGTTCTCTAAATGGTGAGTGCTTCTCTCACCTGATTATTTACGGGTTCAACATTGATTTAGGGGTGAGGTTTGTCAAGTGTTTGCCAATGCAATGGATAAAGATGACGCCGTGGTCGTCAAATATTGCCGAAGCCTGGAGGAGGCAAATGCCTGGCTTCATACAGCGTAGTTAATTCGATTTTGTATTGTCTATTATGACGTTGACGTTGCATTGTGGTTTGAGCTGTATTGGAACCTTCAAAAAATTATCAAAATTTAGACTTACGCGGTATGTCAGTGCATGTGCCTTGTTTCTAAATATACTTTTGTTGATCCTTTCTCAATGCCATCTTCTTGATCGCTGAATCGCCTTTATCAAGGATCCGTCGTAGACGCGGGGTGCTCGCTATGCAGTATCGAGAATTCTCAGGCAGTCGTCTGCGACGGTATAGTCAGTGATTATATTTGTTGTTGTATGTATCTACGGTTCCGATCTCTAATTCGTTCCTGCAGCTTTCGACCACCCAAGTTCCGAACTCTTGCATAGTGGGGCCACTAGATTCTAGTGGCCCCACAATTATCACATCAGAGAGGGCCTTAACTCTCAACAGACCCATGAAAGTCAAACCCGTCGCAAACTCCTTCTTTCCCAGTCCCAATTTAATTTTCGGAATGGTCAGACCTTGGGAATTGTGAATTGTGACCGCCCAAGCCAACCGTATAGGTAATTGTGTATGGTAAAGTGTTTTCCCTTTATAATCAAACGATGTCTTCACAGATGGGATGGGAACTATCGGGATGCCATCAGGAAAGCCTGGCTGTGGTTTGGTTTTCCACATAGTAGGTCCAGCGTAAGTTTTGCATGATACCAGCACTGCAAGAGGTAATTCGGAACACGTAGCGCCTTGTGGCCAGACCACATCTTCAATGTATCCAATTGTTCCGTTTACTAAGTAGTCCTAGTTCTTGGTGAGTCTCGTGTTTTGTTGCAAAGTTGTGAACACTTACCTTGCTGCTGCCAGAGATTACGCGTCAACATAACCTTTGCACCTTTTGAAAGCACCACAAATGGCTCAAGACCATTTGCCTCTTCTGCTGTTGCCTTCTTTGCATCAGGTCCACTAACATTCCTGGCCTCAATTCTTGTGCAAGGTTGGTTCAGTTTCTTCAAAGCCTCAAGGTTGATGGTGCTGACTTCGTCTTGTGTAGTGTAGAGACATGTTGCATCAGTAAACATGGCCTTCTCAATTTCCGATAGCTTCTCTTCTGCTCGAGTTTGCAGTAAGTGCCAATCTTCGACTGTCAGACCACCCTGCGATGCTCAGTGCAACAAGTCCCTGAAGCATCGCTGTTCTGGAGAATCTCCATTCTGACAATGAACCACGCAGAGCTGGGAGCACGTTGCATAACACAACCTCAGCACATGTCAAGAGCTTCATCCAAAAAGTGTGCATTCCTTGGGACATGCCGCACAGGTGAGCAATGTGCACAGATTGCAGTGGCATCTTGATTGAGATTCTGAAATGGTTGTTGTGGCATCAGGAAAGGACCAGGTCGTGTCAGATTTTGAGTCTTGTTTGATGTTTCACAACGCGTCAAGTGAGCATGTGCACCGTGACAATCATTGCGATGCGAAGTCGAAAGCTGAGATACAACCCAAAAAGATCCTGTATCGGCTTTGAATAATTTGAATCATCTACAATAGTGTGGAGATACATGGTCTGAACAGTGACTCCAAGTTACAGAAAGAAAGACTCTCAGATAGCAGAGAAATAAGTCATTCTTTCAATGTTGAATTATTCAAAATTCAGTATCAGACTGAAATTGCCTGCCAAAATGTAGAGATACATGGTCTGAACAATAATATTCAAGTTACAGAAAAAATGACTCTCAGATAACAGAGAAATGAGCCATTCTTTCAAATTCTGAAATTTCCTTGTACCCGTAAAATTTGTCCTTGTTTGTCGGCGAACTTAGCCTCTCCTCACACAAACAGCAATTGCTTCGCTTCGCTCGCAATAAGTCAATGGATTCAGAGCAAAAGCAACTCAAAAAGCGTGGCAACAAGGGAAATTTCAACGACAAGGAGGTTGAGTTCTTGGAAAGCCGTTTGCAGGACTTCTTGGACACAGGTAATGGGTCTAAGAAGGAGTTCCACAACAGCCTATTTCGCGATTTCTTTTGCGAATTCGTTCCTGAAGATGACGATCAAGCAGAGGATTCATCTGGAGATGAGGAGGAGCATGCCGCAGAAAAGGCAGACAAGAAAGCTCAACGGGATGAGCTTTTGAAAAGCGTAAGCATTTTGCTGCACTCTTTATATATTTTACTCACCAACTGTAGCAACTGAAGAATTGGTTTACCAATCGACAAACCAAGGAACAAAAAGCTAACAACTCTCCTTTCTAGCACTGGTTAAACAAGTTGAGAAGCCGATCAGCTGCTCCTCACCGCATTGCTATCCATAAATTCTACATGGGACATCCGGATCATGCAAGAAAAAATTCAGAAGCTTACAACCAGCGTTGGGGAGGCTCAGAAGACCAGGATCTAACGCTGTCTCGACGGATCGTCATCGCATCTGAGCTTTGGGACCAAGAAGCGCCAGAGGTTCGAACAGCTGTGCTGGCAGATCGAGAAGTGGAATATGAAATGATGCTCGCCAAATGGAAGCGGGCTGGCAACGCATCATTTGAAGGATTAGGACTGGAACAGACTGAAGAGTGAGTACTTTTTCCTACTTAGCAAGCACATCTCTAATGCTGATATTAGCTGTCATAAGAATCTGGCAGCAGTCGTACAGCCTCTACTTAATGGGATTGCCGAGGCTACTCAATATAGGCTCACCTTGATTGGTGGAAAGGCACCAGAGGAGCCCGACGGTGCATGGTCTACAGTAATGTGGGTGTGCTTTATTAAACGGGCGAACAACTTGGCTGATGAATTCCAGATTGCATTCAGAACCAGAACCTGCAGTAGACAATGAAGGGTCTCAGACACCAGCAAACTTTTTTGAACACAACCCTGCTGCATTTTCTCGTATCATGGGGCAATTTATGGCTTTCCTTTGGGCAGTTGATCACAGTAAGACGCCTCAGAGTTTTCCTGGCTGGGTTGCTGAAGCTCGTTGTGCAGAAGATCCTGAGGTCGCAATCCCAAAGGATTTTGAGGATCCAGAAACGTCGGTAGCTGTGGGTTCTGCAGTTCCGTCGACTGCAGAGCTAACACCCGCGTCAGCTCAAGGGAAGAGGCTTCGTTCATGAAAGAAGGGCAAGGCTCGAGCTTCGTCAGAAAAGGGTGCAGGACGCGAATCTGTAGAGCCTTCTGATGTTGTCAGCGATGTTGACACCGGCTCTGTCACACCTGTGATGACGGCCCCAAATTTGCACGCAAGTTCAGTTCAATTTGATGAAGAACAGCCAGAAGCACCTCTGCCTACCTTGTCAACTTATGGCACTCAGCAAAAAAGAAACATTGAGCGGAACCGGGCGCTCTTACAAATGCTAGGGCTAGACAAGCCTTTCGACTTTGGAAACAAGTCAGCGCCGGCACAGAAGAAGTTGAGAAAAGAGAAAGGGTTGAGGACCTCTTCTGATCAAGGTCCTCGCCGTTCAGGGAGACTCATACAACAGTCTGCTGGTCAAACCGCTCAGCAAGCTTCGTTGACTGTTCAAGATGTTTCCCTGCTACCCCCTGCCTTTCCATATCGCCGGGCTTCTGCCCCCCCCCAGATAGGGCTGTGAATGCTGAAGTTGTTAACTGAAGAGCTTCCGCCCCTCCCGTTGCTCTCCCCATCACTTTTGTACCTCAACCTCATTCCTCTCAGGGAGGTTTAACAGTGCCACTCTCCACAGAACTTTTCGTAAACCCCCAGTGTGCTGCCTGGCTGGATTCCGCTATAGAGCTCTTTCACAACGTGAAGGGGGGAGCTGAATGGGATAAGGCGTTGTTGCTATGGGCCAGCTTAGAAGATTCTATGGCCAAGGCTGAGCTCAAGCCTCGAGCACTCCCTGTTGCAAATCGTCCCAGTCAGGTCAAATGGTGGATTTCTCGTGCAAGGGTTACAAAAAGCCCTGAGATCAAAGACGTTGAGGCTTTTGCAAAGGACTGGTGGAATTGGTGGGTTGCGATCAATCCGGATTGGCAAATTCAACAAGCAAATGGACGTTTAGATGTGGGAGGGGATGGTTCCTGGGATTGCATGCTTTTCCCAGGGATCAATGGGTTTTACAGTGTTTTCGCTTGTCTGAAATGGTGGTGTGAAGCAGGAGGGGTGACGGAGAGCTGGGCTGACACTGTCAAGGATTTGTGTTGGGTGCTGTCTCAAACTTCATCTCATCTGAGGTGAGTCCCTATTTGTGGTTATTTCTTTCAGAGCACTGACCTTGAGCTTAGGAAACGCCCTCTGCCCAGTTCATCATCAGAAAACAACGGCCCTGTCAGGAAGAGAATAAGACGCGTGTGAATCACGTTTGGATGCTCGTTGCTATTCGCCTTTTTTAGGCATTGTGTATATATAGAAACTTGAGCGTGACTTTGCCGTAGTGCCGCTATAGCTAAGTTTGATGTATCTATTCTAAGAATGATGTATCTAAGCGGCCGTGGTGCCATGCTCGGGAAACCATGCTGAGGTGCGGCCCCAGTAGTAATATTGGGTGGCTGATAGCCCAGCCATTCCTATTGGAAATCTATGCAAAAACATTATGGCTTATTATCGGTATTATATGCATAGAATCTACTGAACCAGCTGTAAATCCCAGTCAACCCGGTTATAATGTGGTGAACATTGAGATTCTTAGTGGGTACCTTTCTTGCCATGTTTATATTAAGATTGATTGTATTATAGATCCACAGCAATCACAATCGTCTGCTGGTGGTGGCAGGGCTCAACGCTGGGGCTCTCCGTTTCAGAGTATGTGGTCTACTCCCTCGCCTCGGCGAACACGGGGAGTAGGGCATGGCAGTTTGGTTGATGAGTATCTCACATTACACGATTATCAAGGCAATCTCCGCCGTGCAATTCATGATGCACTCGAGTTCTCTGGCACGCTGGAGGAGGCAATAGAAGAGCTTGCACAGAGGCACATTGCAGCATCTGTGGTACAATTTCTCTGGCTCTTGGCTGATTTTTAGTCTTGGCATATGTCTATAGAATCAAATTTGTGAAACATCGGCTCAGTCGGCTGCCCTATGGGCAGCGGGGGTGTCAGGATCAGGATACGCACCCGCACAATTTTGTCAACAACTCATGTCTCTCCCTCCAATTTTTAATCACTTCACCAGGCCACTGAACAGTGGTCTGATGCATGATTTTCCTCAGGGACCTCTTGTGGAGCCCACAGACAATTATTACAGGGAGCTTTTTACTCCTGTACTCAATCAGACGGGTCTCGACATCGACGAACTTGATGAATTTCTAGATACTATAGACTGGACCCTGTGCGTGCCCAAAAGCGATGACTTCAATGTTGTCAATGGAGCGGATGGACCACTGTAATGGTAATCTCTATTTGTATCTTATCTTGGACGCTCCTACTTGATATTAACCTGTCACTTATGTAACGCTTGTATGGTCACACTATATAAGCCGCGTAGTACGAGATTAGTAACTTAACCCTTACTTGTCACACTGTCTTTTTGAACGTAGTTCCACTGAATAGATCTCAGTCTCGTTCATACTGTGTGCATAAGGTTCTTCTCCATTACATCTTTTTGAACATCGTGTTCGAAATCTAATTCATATATTCAAGAACTACGCCCTAGACTACTAATGGGTAAGCAAAAAAGCTCTCGTACTAAAAAGCGACAGAAACCGCCGACTGCGACGATCTCTGAGGAGACCATATACGAGATGGAGGTGGACTATGTCTCCACCCAAGCCGAGTATAACACGGTGAGTGGTCGAATATCGGTGATCCAGGAAATGGACGAGGGGAACGAAAATCCACCTAATGGCCATGAGAGATTGTCTCCTGAGCCAGGGATTAACTCGCCTCCTCTGCACGAATCAGTGTCGTATCGACTGACCCCATCGTTGCAGTATCCAAGCGGTACGCGCGGAATTTTGTCAGTCACCCCCAACCCGACTTTGAAAATTACGCACCTAAACCCCGAGGGAACTGGATCTTATTCCACACCTTCCTCCCACCGGTTAGTACCGTTAACCAGCAATTCAATCAGCAATGGAGGTGAAACCCTGGTGGCTACACCCCAGACGACGCCTGCGGGATTGACCCCAGGTAACCAAACCCGAGGAGACTCGCAAATGCCAGCCGAACTAAGACCGAAAAAGTCTTCTATGGCGAAATCGGACTGAACCTCGACTGGTAAGTCAGGGGGGAATCCCGTATCATTCTCAATCGAGCCTCCTAGCCCCCAAATCTCCAACCAAATCTCTTTTCTAAATGATGATGAGTTGGATCCGAGGAGTCAACCCGAACAGAATGCTGATGATAATCGCATTCCGGCTCCCCCGACTGAAACGGAGATGTATCGAGGATTACCGACACCTCTGTTGGTCCTCCCCAGTGGAGCTGTACGACGGACGACAGTGGATCCCAATAACCCCCATCACATGTTTGAGAGGTGGAATACAACTCCAGTCCTTGCTCATGAAGATGGGATGGGGAATGGTAGCGCTGTAGGAGGAACACCGCAGAACAATGCTCACTATTTGTGTCGTAATAGTGATGGTGGAAATAGTGACAACATGCCTTTCATCATACGTACCTCTGCGGCGAACGCTAGGAATTTCGCCAAGTCAATAGGATCTACTGTAAATCCACC
>QLOY01000769.1:0-12824 GCA_003313965.1 Megacollybia marginata | reverse complement strand
ATACACTTACCGCTGAGCCATTTGGGCGAAGCGCCTGTAGCACGTGATACTGTACAGTCTCTTCCGCCTCTTAGTCGGTTGGGTTTCTCTCTTCAGCAAAACCCTTTTTTCTTCGCCCACCCTCCACTGCCCTCTTGTAGTATGGTTGAGATCGGTCTTCCCCCTCGGTTTCATCTTTCACCGGTCTCCCTTGACATGCTCAGGCCAAAAGTTTCAGCTTAATCATCTCATCACCGGAAGATCTATCATCTGGGATACGCGTCACTACACTCTTCGTGTTCCTCCTCTCTATCTTAGACGCCTCCCTCTCTCTTTCAGATCTTCCTTTCTTCCCTTTCAACTCCGAGTCGCTTCTCAGGTTTCCCCCTGAGGCTGAAACTTTCTGGACCCCCGCAAACCCTCAGAAAAGACTCGACTTACATCTCACTGGCCGATCTTTTCTGTTGACTTCAAATCATTTTTCCCCGCGCTCCCCGAATCTAACTTATGCATACTAGCTTCCGATGCCTGAAAGAGAGATGACAAGTAGAAGGAAGTTGTGGTCGATTTCCCCGACGTCGGAAAAGGTTACGTCATCATCGGATTTACGTTTTGTTGCAGGATGTTTGCTGCTACACTTTCTTTTGTCTGCACTCCTCACTGTGCTCTCCGAAAGTCAGTATTTGCAACAAGGCTTTGCTTAATCCAGCTGTATATATGCTGTAATCAGCTCGACTGCCCCAGTCTTAGCATCGGAGCTTTCAGGCGAAAGGTCTTCTAGCCTCGCTCGGCTTCTACTCCTTCTTTCGTTAAACCACCAAACAATAGAATGGTAACCTACTCATCCTCTCGTTGCATGTTCAGCTTCCGTCTCTACTACCGGTTCAGACCCTCGCTGCAACAGACTTGTCTCACATTCCCTCTCTCTATCCAATCCATATCTCAGGCTCCTGGTCCGTACAACCCTCTCTTGACGCAGGCTCGATCTTCTTAAACGAGGAATTGATCCGAGCCTTTCTTCGATGCCTCTGCGGTTCCCACTGTTGTCTCACTGCTGTCCTCATTTGTATGCGAGGAAGCTCTTTGATGGCATCCTGACATGTATGTCACCTATACTGCTCTCAGCGCAGGGCTTGATACGGAGAAGAGAAAGTTAGAGAAAGTCCTTTGGACAAGGAGGTGTCGAAGATGAGAAGGCCACGGAAATTATAAATCGCGTACATGCCAGCCTGGCACGCTTACTTCTCAATCGCGATGGAGTCTCCATGGCCTAGGAATACAGATGAGCACGACACCTTGAGAGCCGATGACCGATTCGGGAAGATTTCCTCTTTCTCATTCGGATTCCTGTCTACCTCTCAGCGCTCAGCTTTGGTATCACCGCAACTCCACATTGACGATAGGAGAAGGGTATGCGGTGCTGAGACCATCAGCATTATCGTAGGGACGGGAGAAAAGAAGGCAAATGTTGGTAGATACGTGATGGGGAAAGTCGTCTACGGAGTCAGCAGAATCTGAAATGGAGCGGTTCTTGGTTGTGGTGTATATAACAAAATGAAGAGACGGGAGTCTCGAACCGGGGGTTTGGGGAGAATCTTCAGCGAACAGCAAATAACACATTTCACCGCTAGGCTAGCATCACATTGCTGATTTAGTATTGCTAACGCCATGTAATTGAACATTCGACTACGACAATGCTCCTCCCTATCCTGAAGGTTTCTAGTATCATTATCGACTGTTGTCCTCATGACTATTGGCGAAATTGAAGTGAATGAATGTTAACGACTCGATGCAGGGGAGTATGTTTGGAAGCTATAGAGCGCGTATCCCTTCTTTCTTTTTTTCAAGTACAACACTCGTCAACATTCACCTTTGGATAGCAGGAAAACACAAAAGTGCATTTCGGGGGATTACGGACCTATCATCTTCATTTTGATCATCCTCCCCTTCTCAAACCACTTTCACTAGCTACTTGGCTCGAAAACTTACACAAAACACCCCAGTTGTCAACGCCATTGTGCCAAGAACCGCTAGACCACGATGACATGTCACAATTGTTGGTGGTGGAATTGTTCAACTCCAGTCAAAGTATGGAGGTAAAAAGACGAGGTATTGCGAAGGCTGGTAATAAGAGATCTCAACCATCCTTAAACTCATAAGAACATTGGGTGGATATATAAGTGAACAAAAACCCGATGATCCTGAAATGCAGCTGAATATATCGGCAATCAGAGGCAGAGTCAAACCTCCCTTCGGGGACGACCCGAAGTAAAACATATATAGTGCATCCATCACATTGCCTCGTCACACACCGCCTATACTACGACGTGAACAATATACTATATAGATGAGATAGGTGACTTTTGACGTCTGACATGGCCTGAAACACTGCACGTGATTTAACAGTCTCTCCGGTCGGACACCCGATGGGTCCAAGCGAGACTGTAATCCCTCTTCTCTTTAATCATGATTACTAAGTATCTCGATGGCAGAGAAAATCCAGTGATCTCCACCTCGTGATTGTAAGTGAATTGTAAGTGAATTAGTCAATGCAAAGTCAATGAGTTCATAAGGAAGTTTTCCTCGTCCGGTTTTAACGTTTGTAATCACGGAGACTCCGAAAAAGGTCCTGAGGCCAAAGGTAACTGAGCACATGCTGCATACAATGATGATACATGACGGCATTATTTAGCATTACTTATTCGAGTGGGATGGTTTCAATGCATGTATAAATTTTATTCCGGAAGTCGCTGAAAGTGCTTCCGTTTTTATGCCAAGCCAAAATATAATGCCAGCCAGAAGCTTGTCATCAACCCGCGGGCCCGAAGCCTCGACCGAGCCCGTACGGCGTAATACCCACACATGATTGCTTGCTAAGCTTAGATAGTGGTCACTCAGCGCTCAACCGCTACCACCGAAGTCTGCAATTTGGTACTTAAAGGTTAGACATCGAGAGACAAGCTAAACAACTGAAATGTCTTTGAACTCAACTAAGATCCTCATTATAGGTGGTACTGGTGCGCAGAGCAGATCCGTAGTTCCAGGTAATCAAACTGTCTCCTAACTCGATACTCGATGTTTAATCACTGTCAGAGCTTGTCAAAGACGGGAAATACTTGGTAACGCTCCTCACCCGGGACGCAAACTCCTCTGGCGCGAAGTCTATCGAAGCATTGGGAAACGTTGTCCTCATCCAAGGTTCATATGAGGTTGAAGCAGACCTTCGCAAGGCAATGAAAGACCAGTATGGAGTATATGTCAATCTAGATCACTTCTCGATGTCTGAAGGCGCCGCGTATTTCTGGTCTTTCCGAATGTAAGCGCGTTGATTTCTGAGTACCGCTGAGTCATGTCTAACTTTTCATTCAGCTACGATATTGCGGTACAGTCCGGTATCAAACAGTGAGTAATCCATCCCCGATCTTTTAAACCTGGAATATGGTAAACCAATTTTCCAGTTTCATCTACTCAAGTGTACCCAATTGGCCAAAGATGAAGAACTATGCGGAGGAGTTTAGAGCTTCACACATGCTTACCGCTGGGGTCAGTACATTCTCGCCGTGATTATCTCTCTAAATCCTCGCTAGAGAATCGCAGACTGGATAAACGCCCAAAAGACCTCAGTGCTACCGTGGACAATCCTCATCGGATGCTATTACACCGAAACCTTGTCGGCCGCACAGTTGCCCACAAAAGACCCCGATGGGACCTACATATTTCAGTCTCCTATTGGGGACGGTGCATTCCATCTAGTTGACTTACCTCAATATGGTCTTTTCACTCGATGGGTTCTTGATAACCCCTCACGATCAATCGGGAAGGAAATCTCGCTGGGAATGTATTCTGTCACTGTCAAAGAGCTCGCCGAGTCTTTCACGAGGGTCACTGGGAAAAAGGCTCGTGCTTCCCCCTTGCCAGTTCAGGATTGGTTTGACATGAGGGGAATACCATCTGATCAAATGATTCCTCGGTCCGCTAAGCTTTCTGACAATGACAATTCGGTGTTCACTTTTACGGGGAGTATCTCGCACTTTTTTGCAGGGATCTGGGGTAGGTTTCTGGCTGTTATGCAATGCAATCTGGTCGTTGATGTTCAATTTTCACAGCCTCTTTGTCACACGAAGACCTCGATGCGTATCCTAATCGTGATATGCTTGATGAAATATCTCCCTCCAGGATCAAATCTGTGGAAGAATGGATGCGTGTCACTGGTTTCACAGGTGACGAGTTTAAGCCGGTTATTACCCTCGACAGGCACGGTATAGATCAAGCCCAGAAGTAGATTTAAATGAGAAACACTCAATTGAAGGTTAAACATATTTTGACTGGGGAACTAATTTGGCAAGTCCTTCATAGGAGGAACCAAGACCAGCTTTTTCACGGTATATACTCCTTCAATCCTTCCTTGTGTATTGATAATCATCCTTCATTGAACTGCAACCTACTGCAACATCGCATTGACCAGTTACCTCCCTTCCACGATTCCCATCGTGACCTGTTTAGTTGCTCAGACTCCTCGGAGAGTAATAAATGTTAGATTAGTGTACTTGAGCTTACATAAGGGGAGCTCAAGGTTGGCCATTATTTGCCGATTATTTTTTTTACTTATTTGTCACTTATTGGCATTTTGGCGGTAATTTTAGAATAAGTAAACAAAATAAGTAAACAAAAAGTGATGAATAATTCCAACCTTGAGACCCCCTACAACAAAAAGCAGGCAAAAAGTGGCTTTTTTTTTTACTTTTTTTGACATTTCTCTGCCAGAATGACAAATAAGTGAGAAATAAGTCACTTATTTCTGAAAAAGCAACCCCCAGCTGCTTTTCCAGCTACTTATTTGCTTGATTATTCTGTCACTTATTTGAAATAAGTAGACAAATAAGTAAGAAATAAGTAGCTAATAAGTAAAGAATAAGTAGAGGCTTGAGCGGACCTATAGTAGCCCCATTGTATTGTATACTACACCCATTTGGATTGAAATGATGTGTCCAGAGTGATAATAAGTGTATCAGACCTCCGAGGTAAGGCGAAAAATGACACTTGTGGGCACCAGATTAATTTCTGTAAGCAGCTACACACTACATCATAGGAGTCATTCAA
Source organism: Megacollybia marginata (assembly GCA_003313965.1). NCBI lineage: Eukaryota > Fungi > Basidiomycota > Agaricomycetes > Agaricales > Porotheleaceae > Megacollybia > Megacollybia marginata. Next base: position 7,745 of record QLOY01000769.1, on the reverse strand, counting down.
CTTTGTCTTTTATGGAAACAGGACAGCTTCATTTTTAGCATTAGCCGATGATTTTCAAAGTCTGACGGCTGTGCAGCACGATTCGAACCAGAGACACCCACAGCAGCTATATGGCATGTTACTGTATACATCAGCATAATGTGGTTCAAAAATAGGAGCCATCAAGTCGTAATTTTTTGCCTTCATATCCAATGTTCAAGATACCTATACTGATTTCTTTACTCATCCGAAATATCTATCAGGCAATGGCAAACTCTTAACTGATCCTCAAATACTAACTGACCCATATGCTTTCTGCATACTTATTTTTCAATACTGACATCTCCCTTAGTGAAATTGGTCAGAGTTTCACATCTGCCAATATTCCTGAAGGTTTTACAAGCTTTGAAGCTGATCATGTCTGCACAAGATATTGCAGCTGACACAGGATTATCAGAGTGTACCTTCTTGGAAGGATCCAAAAATTTATCGACCTCCTATTAACTCAGATCAATGTCAACAGGACTGACCAGTTGGTCATGGACTACCAGTCAGAGTTGAAGACTCTCAAATTCATTTCACTTTCTCATTCTCTCAATTCCTGATATCTTAGTATGTTTTCTGTTTTAATCAGCTCCACTTCAAGTTCTTGAGTACATAACTTACCAAATCCACTCATCATACTCTATATCTACATTTATCATTGGGATAGAAGACTTTAATCATTTATGATCAATGAAAACTAGTTATCAAACATGAATGAACTCGAGAGTCTGGAGTTGACTCTTGTGAGTTGGAGTGACTTTGAGTCTTTGTTGTGATACCACTGAGTGAGATTCACTGCATTGAGACTGTTGGCAGAAGTGCAGTCAACTTAAAAGGCAAGAGAGGTATCAAAGTGCAGAGACCTAAACATATGACAAGACCTACAGATTCCTGAGGTTGTCTACAGATTCAGTCGCTTCAAGTTTGACTATGCCATATAGCTGCTGTGATTAACAAGGGTGCCTCTGGGGTCCAAATCATGCTGCAGACTTTGAAAATTATCAGCTAATGCTAAAAACGAAGCTGTCCTGTCCCTGTTTCCATAGTCCTTGACCCCCTCTATTAGTAGAACAACCACACTGTGAATTCATTGAGTTGACTCAAATGTTGTGGATGGTTCACTTTGGAGATAAGTTGGCATAGCTTGCAGACACACACCTTCAGATCTCTGTTAGTTGTTAGACATTAGAAGGAATTGAGGGACTTAGGTGTTTTCTACCATTCATGTGACAGGTCCCATGTCTTCTTCTGACCATCACCTATACCTGAGATGGATGGACATTATAATCCATCTATCTCAACTGAATGTGACTTTATTGTAGTGGATGGAATGATACAGACCAAATGAATAGGCAGAACAACTTTGCCTTTAACAAACAGGTTTTTGCGATTTTTTTGTGATTTCTGATATTTGAATAGTCTACATCACATACAACTCTGTTGTTCATGCCAAACATATCCAGCCACAAAATTATGTGGCTCAACTTGAACAAAAGATCACTGTATTACAGGCTAAACTTGCTGCTGAAAAGTATTCTTCAATAACTCACTTACTGGTGTGATATAGGAAGTTCTAGGAACAATAGTGCTGCTGGTCAAAGACATTTCAACAAACCAGTCAGCACTGTTCTACCTTCTTGATCCTGCTCTCCTGCCAAGTCTCTCCTATCAGTTTTTGCTCCTTCATTGCATTCTCAAGATGACTACAAAGATATGCCATACTGGACTTTTGAAGATTGGAAATCTCAAAAGGATGATCATATCCAGAACCAGCCTGGCTATCTTCTCTTACAGATGAGCAAAGTCTGCAACCTGGAATGAATCAAATGAATGAAGCAATACTTTGATGGGCTTTGGGGGGAGGTGGCTAAGTATAGTCAACTTGGAAGAAGAACAGCAATTCAGTAAGGGAGTTTGTCATTTACTCCCTTGCAAGCAAGTTCAAGGAACTGCAATTCTGTAGTGATGGTTATTGGAAAGCTGAAGCATTTGTGACCCAGAAGTACAGTGACTGGAAGGGCCATCCACAAGGTATCATTCTATTGTGTTATTTCAGACAATTGACATATTACTAGCCAGTCCTGGTGCTTAAGCTCAGTCTTTTCATTGGATGACTCCTTGTCTGGTATCTCAGCCCCTTCTGAGCCATCCAACAGCTCAGTATACTACACTTAGACAAAGCTTTCATTGCAAACTCTTCAAGCAAGTCACACAGTGCATTTGAGGACTACTCTTTGAGTCTTATCTTCAATTTGAATTTGGAGGATTGAAGTTTCTTTACTGTCCATACTACCAATTTTAAATCTGAGGTTCAGTGCTCTGGACACTTCAAGCATTCATGTGCTGTGGTTGTTCAGGCCTTCAAGGTTCAAATGGTATCTGTGTTGACATACCAGTGCTGGATGAACACCATTCAGCATCCTGCCAATCCTACTGAGCCGATCATGGAACATGCATCCCATTTGGTCCATATTCTATACTTGAGTCTTGCCAAGACATTTAATCTCACTGAATTTGTGATTTGATGACTTATTCTATCTCAGCATCATTCCTATCCAGGCCCAATATATTTATCATCCCAACAATATAGGAATTGGATACTTGATTCTATCAGCTGTCATTTAATTATTTAATTATTTAATAGGGGCATTCAAGCCTCAACTTATTTGGCCACTTATTTTCCCACTTATTATGCTACTTATTTAATAATTGGCTCTAATTTTAGAAGAAGTGGGAAATAAGTAAACTAATAAGTAGCCAAATAACTGAAAGCTTGAACACCCTCACTTTGCAAAAAAGCTAATAAGTGACTTATTTTTCACTTATTTTTGACATTTCTCTGCCAAAATGATGAATAAGTGGGAAATAAGTGGGAAATAAGTGAAAGCTTGAATGACCCTATTGTACATTGTTCCGCCCATCTCAAGTCTTCTCAGATTACAGTGCTAGTGATGTTACAGCTCGGCTCGGCCCAGAAGCCACGGCTCCTGGCTGGCTCAGAGCAGCCTAGGCTCACCAAAACCTGAGCCTGAGCCTTGAGATATGGCTCAGGCTGGCTCAGGCTGGGCCTAGGCTCAAGCCGCAGCTCACTGGGTAGAGCCTAACCACCATCATTGGGGTACTATAAATGGAATTAGAGTCCAAAAAAAAACTGAAAGCATATTTTGTGAATGAAATCTTACCTTACAGAGTGAAAGATTGGCAGTTCTCAGTATAGCTGTACTGTAATGGGATCAAGACTTAAGAAGGAACTAACAGACGTCAAACGGATGTGTTCACAAGTGCCATGACACCATGATAGAAGCCCGCAGATGTTCTTGAGGGTGTACCTAAATCACGAAGCTACCAAAAATAGAGTCAACACAAAGGGTTGTACCTCACGTGCAGAGCCACAGCCCAAGCCACGGCCTACAGCTTTCAAGATCCCTAGCCTGAGCCGTGAGCCAGAATAAGCCATCCTCCAGGCTCGGCTCAGCTCAGCTTCAAACAGCTTGGCTTGGCTGGCTTAGCGGCTTGAGCTGAGCCTACAACATCACTAGATTACACAATTACTCACATAGAGGATTGGTATGAGCTTGAGTCACATGAGTCCCAAGTCTGATCTCAATATTGTGGCATCAAAACAAAGGTCTAGATATTACTCAGGTCAGTTTTGAACCTACCTGGGCTTTGTGCCAACTTGCCACTCATGTTGTTACTGCTTCTACTGATTTGTCTCCACTCAGATGATATTTTCACACATCCACTACTCTACTGATCAAAGGCCGGATTCATTCCCAATTTGGCCTTGCATCCTGTGTTATTTCAGGATTGCGATTCATTATCAAATCAGTTTTGGATTTCTCTATTCCTCTTCCATTCTATTAGTGGCTCCTAAATCCTCCTGACTCAGAGTATAGCACTCGAGTTTCAAGGTTGAGTGTAACATCATCATGACTCTGTTCACCTGCTCCATCTTGGTCTTGCACATACTCTCAAGTTTGGATACTTGAATGAGCTATCCTGTCATTACTATGGCTCCAACAGTTTTTTAGCTTCATGCACACTCGGGCTTCCGTCTGTGCTAACTTCATTAGAGTCATTCAACTTCCAAAACCCAACACCAACGTCAACTGCGGTAGTGCCCTCAAATTTTATAGATTTCTTCGAGTTCAACCACTTGATTTCAACTTTCAACTCCCTTTTCCACTTTGCTAATGTGGAATACCATCACACAGCTCCGTTTTGGGGTTGCCGTCACATCTATTCTTCGCATCTCTGTGTGCCGACAGTGAGCTTTGCTCTGGGTGGAGTGTCTGATGCTCACTCAGAACTTGAGACGCACTACCCGGCGTCTGAACTTGGTTGTGATCGAGTTCATGTCACTCTAACAACGATCAACCAAGTTCATAGGCAAAATACTTCATTATGAAAACAAAGCAGGCTGCATGCAACATGTCACTGAAGATTAGAAATTCGAAGCAATTTCCTGACAGTTGCCAGACACAAGAATAGGTCTGATCAATTCAACATTGATATTCGAAGTTCAAGTTGATAGAAGACGTGGGAACACGATGCTTTTTTTACTTGATAAGATGCTGATGGCAGATTGATGAAGGAAGGAAGTGTATATGACATTGACGGTCCGGGGTGGAATCAACTCTGCTTAGAGACATGGTACTAGTCGTACAAGCTCAAGTGACAAGTGATTCGAGGCAAATTCTTGTTTCCTCAAGGATGTAAAGACCGGAGATGTAACATGCGCAATAAATATAAGAGTTTGTATCTGGGGTTAGTCGAGTCATTCCCTCATATACCTATTCAGTCTACTTACAAGGCACAAGCTCTTTCAAAAAACGGAGCGGTGGTCAATATACCGCATGGTTTTTACATAAGGAGTTACTCCAGCCGTTCAAGCATTTTCCGTAGGTGAAGTGGTCGCTCCGTTAATTGTACCCTGCGTTGCAAGTACGCAGGGTACAATCATGCTGTCAATTAATTGACGACTCATCGCTTGTGACACTGTGCGCATGTGCTTTCTGATCGCTAGCAGCTAGAAAAAGAAGAGCTAGCTAGTTACCATCACCTCTCATGCTGCGGAAAGGCTGTGGTGAGATTGATATTGTTGTAAGAATAAGAATCGTGCCTAATTTAGGACGATACCTATGATCAAACCGTTGTCTGCTTAGTCACATGAGCCTTTTGAAAAGTATAAAACCTTCAGTAAACGACAGAAGTAAGACATCTTTCTCAGAAATCGTAGCTGGTCTAGTAAGACCTTCTATTCATGTTACCCTCCAAGCTCATTATGTTTGTTGCAGCATCTCTGCCGGTCAGAAAAACACCAATACAAACCCCTTCTACAATTAAACCCTTCTACAATTCAAAGCAAAATGCGTTTCTCCACCATCATCGCTGCTCTTACCGCTGCGGTTTTCGTAGCTGCGTATGTCTTTCACACCTTTATATCCGTCGAAACTGATGAGAGCTCTAGCATCCCCACTCCTCCTCACGTGCCCCAGGAAATCAGGAACGACATTGCCAAGCACATCGACAAGCAGGTAACACACCACAAGGACCTTGCGACAGCTGCAGGTGACGCTGACATGCCGGGGATGGAACACAGTCATAAGTCACAAGGCAAAAATGCGAATGTAGTCTCCCATATGCTCAAGAAGAATGCTGGACCAAGGAGGAATTAAGAGAGGATTGGTGCCTAACGATTAGTGAAGACGAATTATGTTACATGATTGTGAATGGGAATATATGTTGATGGGAAAGATTTTAAGCCGTCTCAGGTATGTAGCAAGTTGCTGCAGCGGTGGTACAACGACGTGTTGCCTAGAGGGGACTAGGGACTCTGTCAATTTGCGTAGACCAAAATCGGCCCATTCACCAAACAAGACCCAACAAAACTTTTTTTATCACGCGCAAATGTGACAAACCAGCTTCCGACCGCGACTCACCGTCTATCTATGGTGTGACAAATGATGCATGATTATGGCCATGCAAATGCACATTTATTCCCACGTGCGCGCCGTCAAGTTTGCGCGCGCGGAAAGTGTTGATATACTTACATCAGTGATACTATCACTCTGCAGATGTAGATATCATAAATACTTGCCTGAATATCAATTTATGAGCTATATAATCACTTGAAGACGGAACTAACTCACTGGCAGTAACGAAAATCACACGTGACTCTCAGTACCATTCTCTTCAAGACTCGTTTTTTACTTAGGGCAACATTATTGGAGATCATCTAAGGCATGACTATCATACTATGTATATACCTCATAATGAATTATCCGAAACTTGCAACTTTGTCACAGCCACATGTCACAAGTGGCTTTGCTAGAGCTTCCGCTTTTGAGATTGTTTTGAAAACTGGAACATGTTGTCAGTAGATGTGAAGGCTTTTGAGTTGATTTTCAAGCTCGGTTTTAGTATCCATATTGTTCATCATGATGGGATGACGGTCAGTCAAATGGATGTTAATTTTGGGGGTCATCACGGTCAGCCTTGGTACCAAAATTAGTAACTGTACAGTGTATTTTCGGCATGACAGTCAATCGACGCTGTCACTAATCATCAATTCTGAGCATGCCACACAATGAGTCGGAGGCCCTTCTAACATTGCAAAGCATTTAGAAAGGGAAACTGATGACGAGTCACGATTCTGACTCGGATATAGAATCGCTTGTCAGCTACCTTTGCTATTAGTCAACTAGTAGTGGCTGGAAGGTCGACCCAATTATTGACAGAGGATCTCAAGTTTCCAATACTGGTGATGACATGGATCTCGACTCGAGCAGCAATCGGTCTGAATCAGAGTCTGAGCTAAATTTAGTGCATGGTTCTTGGCACGGTTCTGATTCCGATCGCGAACCTATCAACAACTCAGGTGCATCCGATGTATCCTACCCCAATGGAAATATCGCAGTCGGTAGATGCCAAAACCCAAGTTCCAAAATCAGCAACTCAAATCCTTCACATTCAATGACAACATATTCCAGCTCTCAAAAGCGGAAGCTTGACATTGCTGAGATCGGCACACCCTCAGAGTCTCACGTATCAAAAAGGCTTCATTTTACTACAATGACAGGTATGAATCCGATTATAGTGTCCTTCAAGTCTGAAAAGCCTCACTAGCTGGGAATACCACAGAAATCAATCACTATAAGCTTACACCAGCTCCTCGAATCATCTTCTCTGGTTATGGTTTACCCCTCTCCCTCAATGAACTCACTGAGCTAGTCAGCCCCTGGGATGCTTCGTATTGCCTTAATATTCCATCCTAGATTCAGTGAGCCTACCTATCCACTCATTTATCCTAGCAAGCACTCGTTTCAACAAACATTCATTACATACTACAGTCTGATTTATGTTCATGATCCCCTCATATTCAAGTATATACATACCGTGATCATTATGAACATTCATCACACCTTAGATGACCTCCAATAGGATAATGTTGCCCCTATCAAGTCGTTAGGAGAATGCTGAGAGTCACGTGTGACTGAGTTAGTTTCGAAATCGGGTCGTTCAGTCCACATTCCCTCATTATATTGCTCTTTGATCATTATTCAAGCAAGTATGTATAGTATCTACATTTACATGATGATATTATCACTTATATAAATATATTCTCACTTCCGGCGCGCACGTGGGAATAAATGTATGGTGTGACAGATGCACATTTAATCCCGCGCCCGCGTCTAGACATCCGCGCCCGCGACAAC
>QLOY01000768.1:0-27318 GCA_003313965.1 Megacollybia marginata | reverse complement strand
ACTGTTACTGATATTTGCACACGACTATATTTTGGCCAAATTATCTTTTTGTTTATCTTTATTTATCTTGTGAATAAAAGTAGCCATGATGTAGAGGATTCAGAATATGTAGTTTGTTTGCTGAGATAAGCTAAAATGGGCTGGGAAATGAGCAAATAAACATGCCCATATCCGGAAGGTCAGTTGTACAAAAAAGTGAAAATTTGTGAACCTAGGTTTTTTGAGGCTACGATTTCAAGGAGATGGAAATGCCTTTTTTAGCAAGATATAGACAGGTGACTATGCTAAATTTAGAATCTGCTGAAACTGGGTTTTTGAGTGCTGTGATTTCAACTATGGCATTTACCATGAAATTGCCTAAAAATAGACCCATTTTCACACACTTGTATAGACCAGTATACACTTGCATAGACTGGCCCTAAACACATATGCAGACCAGTCTACAATCCCTACATAGACTTGCATTCAATTTGCATTGACTTGCATAGAGTGGTATTCAACCTATATAGACTTGCATTCAACTTACAATGACTTGTATAGAGTAGTATTGACTTGTATAGACTTGTATAGACTTGCGGTATTTAGTGCCCATAGACCAGCCCTAAACACCTATACACTTGTATTTAACAATAGTCAAACCCTAAAAACTTTGTATAGACTGGTCAATATGAATTTGAATATAGTACACTACATTAATGCGCAATCTGACTTAACTTAGGTGGGTGTTCTAACTTCATAGATCTCTGGCAGACCATCCAAGTCTTTGATGGCTTCAATATTTCAGATTTGAGGCCCACTATGTTAGCAGATCTATTGGGAATATTTATCTGTAAATCTATCAAGAGATGAAAAGGTGTGAAAGTGGGTGCCCGGGTAATGCGCAATTTGACTTAACTTAGGTAGGTGTTCCAACTTGATAGACCTCTGGCAGACCATACAAGTCTTTGATGGCTTCAATATTCCAGATTTAGGATCCACTACATTAGCAGATCTATTGGGAATACTTATATGTAAATCTATCAAAAGATGAAAAAGTGTGAAAGTGGACCAAAGTTGAAAGTGGATGTACAACCTGAGTGGTGGTTGACCTGAACACCCACTTTCACACTTTTTCATCTCATGATAGATTTACAGATAATAGATCTGCTAACATAGTGGATTCTAAATCTGGAATATTGAAGCCATCAAAGACTTGGATGGTCTGCCAGAGATCTATGAAGTTAGAACACCCACCTAAGTTAAGTCAGATTGCGCATTAATGTAGTGTACTGTATTCAAATTCATATTGACCAGTCTATACAAAGTTTAGGGTTTGACTATTGTTAAATACAAGTGTATAGGTGTTTAGGGCTGGTCTATGGGCACTGAATACCGCAAGTCTATACAAGTCAATACAACTTGAATACTGGTCTAAAGGGATTGAATATAAGGCAAGTCTATACAAGTCATTGTAAGTTGAATGCAAGTCTATATAGGTTGAATACCACTCTATGCAAGTCAATGCAAATTGAATGCAAGTCTATGTAGGGATTGTATACTGGTCTGCATATGTGTTTAGGGCCAGTCTATGCAAGTGTATACTGGTCTATACAAGTGTGTGAAAATGGGTCTATTTTTAGGCAATTTCATGGTAAATGCCATAGTTGAAACAGCACTCAAAAACCCAGTTTCAGCAGATTCTAAATTTAGTATAGTCACCTGTCTATATCTTGCTAAAAAAGGCATTTCCATCTCCCACCAACTATACAGTTGAAATCGTAGCCTCAAAAAACCTAGGTTCACAAATTTTCACTTTTTTGTACAACTGACCTTCTGGATATGGGCATGTTTATTTGCTCATTTCCCAGCCCATTCCCCATCTACGTTGCCTCTCAATTTCCCAGTGAAAATCACAGTTGATCCCCGAATCTGTGTCGCCTCCACTAGAATCAGCACTGCTTGTCAGTCAAATTAGTTCACTCACTTTGACAGTCTGGAATGATTTTTCTGGCTTGATAGTCAACTCATCGACAGTCTCTCCACTCTTCCGATCAAAGACATAAATTTTACCATGGTCACTGCCACTGATGATGGCACTGCAGTCAGTTAGAGCAACTTGCTTGGGTCTTGCGGTACCTTCCTCGGTAGTGTTGGGCACCTTGAAAGTGTTGTGGAGTGCCCCCGAATCAAGTCTATATAGGGCTATGCCATGCACAGAGTCATTGATGGCAAAGACACCTTTTTGGATGCTGACATCAGCATCTCCTCTTGAAAGTAAATTAGTTCTCAATATTCAAATAACCAATTCTGAACTCACATCAGTCGTCCAAATCCTTTCTGGTTCTCAACCTTCCCTGTACTGCCATTCAGCGTCACCCTGCCGTGATGTTAAACACCAAGACAATAAACAAAGATGACTTGCATTTTGCCTCTGATTTGGTTGAAGACCAGTATACTGTGCACGTCTCCATTGGAGTCTCCATAGCTCCCATAAGCAACTGCAATTGGGATGAGATTTACTTGGACAGAAAAAATGAGTTCCATCAGGAAAAACCCTTTTTAACCTGGATGCCTCAAGGTTGACCTGGATCAACCTATGTCAACCTTGGTCAGTCCCAGGTTTAAGTCTCAATTTTCAGGTCAGCCAGGTCAACCTAAGTCATGTCTAGGTTAGCCCAAGTCAACCCAGGTCAGCCCAGGTCATGTCTAGGTTAGTCCCAGATCAGCTCAGGTTGACTTAGGTTGACTCAGGTTTACTCAAGTTTGCCAGGTTTGCCAGGTCAAAAAGGGTTTTTCCTGATGTCTGGTGTTGGTCCATCTACCCACAGCGAGATTACAACTCCACCTTGGGTTGCAACCAGGAGGCGATTGGATGTCTCAAATGCCAATCCGGTCACTTCCTGTCGTCCCCAGACTTGATTGCAATAAATTTCCTCCAATGAATTCTTTCGGCACTTAGTCCATCTGCGAATTTGTGAAGTGAACATGTACGTTTTTTACACTCTGTCGCCAAAAGACTAGATGCCCACTTTGTGTTCCAAATGCTAATATTTCACCTGGTTGGTCTGGATGTGACCTCCATACTGCGGTTGATGTTGCTCCCCACGAAGCAGTGTGTCCTGGTGTCAACACCTTTTGTTTATTCATGATATCCCAGACATACGTCCCCTTGGAACCTAACCAAATTGTCAATGTGCAAAACCATCAAAAGTCCTCACCCCCAGTTGCCATCATCCGTGACTGCAATAGTTTGGACAGAGCCTCTGTGCTTAAAAACACTGTTGGAAACAAACGAATTGGTCTTAGAGACTGGTTTCATGTCTGGAAGGAAATCTGCCCCTGTGGTGATCGTCGGTCCTTTATCTGCATCCATTTGTACAGGAGTTTATTGCCTTCCTGAGCTAACAATAAGTGTTTTGTCACAAAACACAAAACACCATTGTTCATTACGAACACATGGCACAAATACAATAAGGTCTTCTTGAACATTTCCTTTTATGGCAAGTGGAAGAGTAATGCACTCATTAATTCGCACTGACCCAACTCTTTCCATACTCTCATGGACAAACCTATTGACTGGCGTCCTCTTGCTAAACCCTTTGTTGCTTCTGAAAGTGGTCCTCTGGTTGTGTTGTTGGCGGACACCGATATCGATATCGGTGCTGACATGAAGTCTCAGTCACTACTTGCAGATATGATTGTCAAGTTGACGCAGGTCAACCCTGTTGCGTCTCCAATCCTCACCACTCAAATTGATGGTTGGGATTGTTCAACGATCTGAACTTCCTTTTCAAACCTTAGTTTGCATCAGTCCAACTCTGCTGACAATATCACTCTGAGTGCTACACCCATTGCTCTTGTGCCTATCCTGCCTGCTGCTGCGACCGTTCCCAGTCTTTCTTGTCAGTCTTCAGCTCACCACCAAGTTGTTAGCGCCCAGTCTATGCCTCAGCAAACTCTTGACACCGCTTCACCTAGTGGCTGGACTGTGGCTGGCGTTCTGCAGCAGATTACTCGGCAGGCATCTACCACATCAGATGCACGAAACACTCTACCGACTCCACCCATTCAGTACGTGCAGGTGAATTTGGCGGGGTTAACTTAGTCAGTGCTGATCATTCCCAGACCAACTGGTGTTGGTCGAGAGAAAGTTGCAGTGGTCTTATCTGCCTTACACTGGGATACTCCTTTATATGAACACATCAAGGTATAGCTATTGCTCTTTCCAATGCTATTGGACTGAAACACTCAGAACATCATCAGACATGTCATGAATGAGCATCTGGATCTAAGTGTATCTTTTGCAAACCAAGAGGAGACTGTGAAGCAGACTGTGAAGCAACAGGTATGTTGTTCCAAAATTATGAGGCCTGCCAGAAACTGGTTGCAGGTCATCAGCGACATCCCCTTTTTGGCCCAGTATCCCGATGCCTGGCCCATCAACTGGATTCTTATTTCTCTTCTCACATATTGAAGTTGTATCATTAAAACTGCAGTACAGTCTTTTGTTCATAAGGTAGCCGGTGTTCAAATTCAACAAACATCAGGTGACCTAGTGTGACTGCACCATATATAGTAGTAAATACATCGAAATTCAATAAAATATTAATGGGAGCACATATCAAAATTCTGTCGCACAGTTCTATGGACATTAGTATTAGAAAGGATTACATGTAATTAGTTTGGATATTGGTTGAGTACTGAAGAACTAGTTCCTTTTTTGCTCTTTTTCTGCATATATCTCACATATCACTCGCAGACCATCACAGTAACACACACATGCCGCTTAAAAAAGCTCACATATTGGACAAGGCATCAAGAATTGCTGGAGTTCAGCCTCTCAGAGGCATTGGAACAGCTCTAAAGCGGACAATAACCCAGCTATCACCACAGAAACTTGTCAAAACACTATCACCCCGAAAGTGACGAAAGAATGAACCACTAAAAAGCAAAGAGGATAACACGGCACGTTTATCAATACATCAATTACCTATTGACTTTGTGTAGCCTAAAACTGACACGGGCAACACAGTGTCAATGGAAAATTCACGTGTCTCAGACCAAGTAAACGCGTCAACTGACCACATGGACGTGTCAATTGACCACACAGACGTGCCAATTGACCGCACGGATGCGTCAATTGACCACATGGACACATACTTTGGTGTTTTCTATCAGAGCTCTAATCCCGAGCTCACGACTTCTGCTCTGTCATGTAGATACCTCAGGTACCGGATGCCACAGGTTACCATTGAAGAAATTCCAGAAGATAATGCCTCTAGCTACACATTTCCTGTACCTTCTCCACCAGAGCTCCTTGTAGATGATGAATCTGAGTTCTCTGTGCAGTTTGATGAGGAAGATCCTCTTGATGATGTTCTGGTACCGCCAGAAGAGGACGAGCTTCTTGCACCAGATCCAGGATCATTTGATGGAGATGGCTATCCACGTCCTTCTCCGCCAGTTGATTTTATCAATTGCATGGAAAAAGAAGCAGCATGACTGGGACATGTTCGTGTGGCACCCACGGTCACAGCTGCAATAGAAGCTCTTGCTCAGCTGAACATTCTTCTTCATGGTGAGGTCAGGGGAAAGGATGGCGGTTACAAGAAGCCAGATTTTGATGAGTTTGTATTGGCCCGACTCCAAGGAATGAGAGCTATGCTTTCACACTACACAGACATCCGATCTCTCAGCTATGAGAAATGGGGAAAATCAGCACTACAGGCTTCAATCGGAATGGGTTGGGGTAACCATTGTGCTCGGGTTTTAGCAAGGCTTTGTCGCCAATTTATTGCTGATGGTACAGTGCTACCAATTAACCCATATGGCAGTTGGAATGTTTCCATGTTAGCTGATGAGAATCTAGCAGGAGACATCCGTCTTCACCTTCAGCAATTAGGGAAATTTATTACAGCTGAGGAACTTATGAAGTATCTTCATCGTGCAGATGTGAAGCTGAAACATGGTATTGACAAAGAGATATCAGACAAAACAGCCTGGAAATATCTTCATGATCTTGGATATCAGTTTACATCTCCCAAAAAAGGCCAATACAGCGACGGACATGAATGAAGTGATGTGGTATACTATCGAGATCATGTCTACATTCCCCGGCTTTTTTCTCTTCTTGAAACAGCTTACTGTTTTGAGAGTGATGGTACCTTGATTGTCCCAACAGCTGGTCGACGTCAGACCGTGATATGGTATCATGATGAAAGCATTTTTTATGCACATGATTGATGTCAGAAAGCATGGCATCATAAGGACTGTGATGCTGTGCCATATTGGAAGGGTGATGGTGCATCACTGATGATCACTGACTATTTCTCTGCAGATTTCGGCTGGCTCCGTGGTCTTGATGGAAAGTCTGCTTGACGGACCCTGAGACCAGGTGCTAATCGGGATGGTTACTTCTCTTCAGAAGACATTGAAGCTCAAGCTATGGAGGCTATTGATATTCTTCAGATGCGATGGCCCAATTTTGACCATATTTTTATCTATGATAATGCAACAACCCACCACAAATGCGAGGATGGATCTCTTTCTGCCCAGCATATGCCAAAATTTCCTTCCGGTACCAGGAAAACCAAAGCAGGTGATAATGCAAACTTTCTCTGTGAAGTAAACAAGATCAGCATCGATGGAAAACCTGTCTATGATTCATCTGGAAAGTTGATCAAAGATAAGGTGCTGATGACTGGTGCTTTTTTACCAGATGGTACATCCCAACCTCTCTATTTTCCTCCTGATCATCCACAACAACCAAACAAGTTCAAAGGAATGAAGACGATTTTAGAGGAACGAGGCTTACAGGAATTTTCCGGAATGCCCCGGGTTTAAATGTGCTGACATAAGGGCCAACTGCTGCTGCTGTCGCATCTTGTTTAATCAACCTGATTTTGCTGGTGTTAAATCAGTGTTGGAAGATGCCTGTCAAAAGTGTGGGGTTCATGTTTTTTTCCTTCCAAAATTCCACTGTGAACTCAATCCGATTGAGATGGTATGGGGTTACACAAAACGTCTCTATCGCCTGAAACCGGAATCATCTTGTGAAGATGCTTTATTAAGAAATGCTCTAGACTGCCTAGATGCTGTCCCACTCCTTGCGATGCAACGGTATGCCTTATTTGAGCATCTTCCAATGTTCTAAAATTACTAGATTTGTCACCTGTTCCCATCGGTTTGCAGATGCATATCGGAAAGGCTTGGATGGACCACAAGCAGCATGGGCAGCACGAAAATATAGGGGACATCGAACATTGCCCGAGAAAATCATGGAAGAGCTTGATAGAGCAGGAATATGCCGGGGAGGTACTACCACAGCATAAAATGAGAACTAGTTCTTCAATACTCAACGAATATCCAAACTAATTACATGTAATCCTTTCTAATACTAATGTCCATAGAACTGTGCGACAGAATTTTGATATGTGCTCCCGTTAATATTTTATTGAATTTTGATGTATTTACTACTATATATGGTGCAGTCACACTAGGTCACCTGATGTTTGTCGAATTTGAACGCCGGCTACCTTACCTGCAGTCGTAAATGAATTGGATGCATCTTGTCTTGGTCGTAAAAAGGCTATAGCTACGATGTATTAGCTTGACAATTTAGGTGTTGGTAGTATGTTGTGTACACAACATTTTCATGAATCAGTCACTATTCTAGTTTTTAGCTACAAGGGCCAAGAGCTATGCTGGCTCGAGGCGTTGGACACCCCAAGCTGTATGGACAGTGTTTGGTGTTGAACAACACCAAATGTTCAATACTTAGCTTACCATATATATGCATCCATTGCTGCCACACCGAGACATCATAATACGAGATGTTGAACGAGATGAACATGGTGGAAGATATTGGGAACATGAAGCTCCCTCTGATAACGAGAATGGTTTCGCTGCCTGTTTTGTATCTGAAGCTGAGGCTGGGACTGCAAATACACACGACTTTCCTTTGCCTCCTTCTGGATGGACCCAAGAATCATGCTTGAATTGAGGAGCATTCGGGTCAAGAAACCCGAATGAAGTATCGGACATCAGAACAGATCAATCTACAAGCGCCAAAGTGGATTTCGGCAATCCATTTCAATTACAATTAAGCATTCTACTATTATGTCTCTCCACTGCACCAGCTTCAGTGGATTCTTGCTCTATATCACTCTCTAATATTTCCTCAGCAAGGCTACTAGAGATACTGAGATCGCAAATGTCGGTAGATGCACTGTCGGAAATGTGCCCGTCTGTCAAGTCCACTCTGTTCAGACTGGAAACAGAACTTTGACCACTTCTACCACCATAGGTATAAAGTGTTGGGAGCTAGGAGAAAGGTAAGTGATGTGAAGTTCGTCTGATGCTTACACTGTCAGGTTTGAGTGGTGTATCAATTACTATGCTTTGTAGATCTTGGTCAGGTATTTCAACAATGTGCTTGAAACCATCAGTTGAAAGTTCATTGACATCAGAGTTTGCTTGCATGGGGAATAACAGGTTTTGCAAGCGACATTTTCCAATCAAGTTGATGAGGATCTTCCCAGTCCCCATCAACCATCACCTTCAAGACTGAGGGAAGGTCTCCAATACTTTTGTCAGAATCTCTGTCGCCGGTTCTAGAGAGGATCGTCTTTGTGCAGCTAGTAATTATCATGTCCAATGATGTAGACAACTCACCCAATGTTCCTCGGACTCCTCGACAGCTTTGCAAAACAGATTCTTGATCCAGCCCCACATAACGTGATAGAGGACATGGTGCTGCAGAAGATAACTCTATATTACAACAACCAAGGTATTGTTCTCCATTTTCCTGCAATAATCCAAAGTTGGTGCCATTGTTAGCCATATTTTGACACAACACCACGCGATAATCCATGTCCTCACAACTTGGAAGGAATTTGAAGTCTATACACAGCATGAACATACATGGCATGTGGTGTTTATTGTGCTGCATGTGGACATCTACATTGTTTCCATTGTTTGAGTTGTTCAGGCAATGGGATTCAGTTTCTCCGAAACTCAGCCTCACTCAGTCTCCATCAGCTTAATAGTTTTTCAGCCCACAATACACAGGCATGCTACAAGATTGGAGCAGTATCTTTCAGGAGATGTGCATACATTTCTTAATAGTTTTACGTCCTCCCCTACTGCAAAATGAATTTTTATCATCAGTATTGTCAGATCGGTGCATTTGTAACAGTGGTGGAGCATCTACACATTCATGATCTCCTTTGTTTGGGCGATCATTCAGTTTTTCCAAAGCTCAGCCTAACGATCCCCATCAGCTTGATTATTGTTTTCAGTTTGTCACGCATGTTACAAAACTGGAGCAGTATCTTGCATGAGAGTTGCTTGATTATGGTCGCAGTCCCACTTCTTTCAATGGATTTGGCATGTCTCAGTGAACTCCCAGAATGCATGCATTGATTGCCTAAATCAACCAAAACCATCACTCCAATCGTCTGACCATTTGTCGTTTTTGTAGCCGAGAAGCCCATATCCGGAAATTAGAGAGATGGGATACATGATCCTCAGAGATGATGTCAGTTGAGAATGTGCTCAAAAGTCCATTCGAAACAGCGGCCACGAAAATAGAAATGAATAGAATGATAGCCTTGAAGTCTGTGACTAGAACGACAGAGAGGAATTGCCACCTCTTGCCCCTACAAAAAGCCTTTTACACTGGATATAACCAGTTTTAGAAAAGCCTCGTAACATGGTTATATCCATGGGAATCAATGAGGCTTTTGCATGGTTATATCCACCCCAGAAGCCTATAGTATTGGCTATACATGTATATAATATTGAATGCAACAAGATAAATAGTATTGCAGGAAATGTATGGGGCGGGCAAAAGCCCTGAATCATGCGCACTGTTTGCTCATATTTACATCAACAAAACCCACTGTTGGTGCGCTGGCCTGGGCTGGCCCTCTCATTCCACAGCCCGCCGTGCTTGGTTTTTGGGGATTAGATTACAGTAGGATTATTATATGTATTTTCAGAATATGCAAATGTAGCTGGGTGGCTGGATGCAGCGTTAAATTTCGGATAAATACACAGAAAACTACAATAAATTGGTTACAGTGGAGTTGGTGTTGGAATTCGCAGTAGAAGCCTTTGCCTATGGTTGGTTTTGGTACAGGGGATTCGTGGACGCAGCGGTGTATTTAGGATGTGGCAGTGGATTTGTGGATGCAGGGTGGATTTGTGGTTGTGGCATCAGATTCGTGGCAGTGGTTTTGGTAAGGAGGTTGGTGTGTCAGGGGTGGTGATGGCATAGCAGAGAGCTGTCGTGGTGTGGGGACATGATGCCGACATGTTGGGTTGGGGGGTGAGTCCAGGATTCGGTAAGGTGGGCCTGCACAGACTTTAATCCCCCGCCTACCTCGAAACATTCAATTCCCAAACACCATTCCCCTTCCTTGTCCCTGAAAGCCCCAAGAATCGATTCCTCCCCAATGCCCATTAAAAAGTGGACCCATTTGGCACCCTTCCTCACGTATTCTAGAACAAAGAGGTCAGTCAAGTGCCACATAGAAAGATATACGGATCACACCATTGAGTTTGGAAAATGGGGGTGCTGTCAATGAGACGAGTGCGAGTTTTAGACCGCAAGGAATTGTTAGACAAGGTCTCCTCTTGGGTTTGATAGGGCCAATAGCTTGGTTTAGCACGTTGGTGGAACCTTGGTTGCTGTCATCGACGGCAGCAAGGAGAACGATGGCGACGGTACGGATTGGCCAAATGGGTATGGGAGGCTTTGGTTTAGACCTAGTGAGAGCGGAACCTGCAACACAAGGGTGAGCAAACATATGTTGGAAAAGATATGTGCAACTTACCCAGGGACCTGAGTGAAATGCAGCCAGTGTTGACAAGGGGTTGCCCGTATGACACAGCCATGAGTCTGCTCAGACATGAATCTGCAAGAGAAGTAACAAGCAGTTGAGGTTGTGAGCGAGGAAGAAAGCCGTTCAACAGCAGTGGTTCGCGACCATATCCAACAGCGTTCCGCAGGAAGGGGATGGGGAGAATGAACGTGGGTATGGTCTTTTGAAGGGAAGCGGCGTTGGTTTGGTGAGGGATGGCTAGTGGGTAATGTTTGGATTCTGCATGTAAGATAACATTAAATACATTAGAACCATGTACTAGTATGGTCCATCAGGGTCTTTGACCTTGCTAGTGGGAACGAGGGTCGGGCTAGGTTCACATGGCCGGTTGTTGAATAACCGCTCAAACCAGTGGCTTCATGGTTATGGAGAACAATATTCAGAGGCTGTCAGACATATGAATTAAGTGACATACCTTTATGAGTGTTCAATTTGAGCCGCTGGAGGTTTGGGGCGAGAGGTTAAGCAGAGACTGGTTGCACAGCCACTGTGCTTGGTCCGTTCCGATGTGCCGAGAGCATAAGTGCTTGCGCGCTCACACTCTCAAATCTCTATCGCACCTCCAAATCATCTTGCCAACCTCAAGTGAGCCTTGTATTAACTGCAGAATAGTCTAAGATGACCTAAGTAAATTTTCCTAGGTGAGTAAAAATTGACACTCACCAGCCATATTGACGAAGAAGTTAGGCTATGCATTAAAACATAGACATACCCATATCTTTGTCTCGTGCTTTCCCCTCTTGACAGTTTTGCTATCAGTCAATGAGGTAAGTATCCTACAGTCGTTTTCCTAATTTTTAGGTCAGCCGACTGATTGACAACACTCCTAGAGAGTTTTTGTCAAGTGAACATGGTCTGTGCACAACACCACAAAATTAAGAATTCTGCGTTCACACCTGAATGCGGCCAGATTTTAATTTCTACTATCTAGGTAAGTGTATGTATAGTTCAGTACTAAGGTCTGGTCTAACTGGCCTGCCATTGATCCTCTTTATCAGGTGAGAAACACCAGATTTTTGCTGTGAGCTGATCCCACTGGCAATCACAGTTTTATCGTTGCAATTCACCCTTGCTACAACAGCAGAATGTAGTGATTTCTCTAAATACTGCATCACGAACCACTTCCTCAAATATTCTATGCCATCTTTGTGGCAACAATGGAATCCTCCTCGATACACCCTGAGGTACAGACTCAGACGCAGTGATTTCTTTATATACTGCACTACAAACTGGTGAGTCTCTTTGGACCATATTCACAGCCAAGCCCTGAGCCTCTCAAATCTCTGTTTCAAACCACAGATGCCTGCTAGTCCTATTAACTACATATGTTTATTTATTAGTATTTGCTCTGAAGCAATACATCCGATTTTTAAGCCCTAATCCAGCCAATATTTCTGATACAATAAATTAATGCTAGTAGGAATGTTATGACCCACAGTATATAGTCAATCTAGACATATAATTATCCTTTTTCCAGTACATAGTTGCTGCATGCTGCTGCTGTATGCAGGGGATTTGTTTGCTATTATTTGTACATGTACATCCAACAATGTAAATTCAATCCAGCAATTATGCTGCATGTAGCACAAGAAATCTGATTTGGATGTTTGTAAAATAGCTACATATTCTTGAGAAATCTAACCAGTTTGCCAGAGAAGAGCAAAAACACCCTAATTGTCTGAACAGTGAATGGGGCTTTGTTTACTATTGTTTGTAGTAGCTACATCCAAAAGCACAAATTCAATCCAGCATTTAGTAATACAATAACTTTGTTTGTATGCTCAGTAAAATTGTATACTAGCTGTGCATTTACAAAAAATCCAACCAGCATGCTAGGAGAATGCCCAGAATCCATGGATTGTACCCTAACATTTGTTTACTAGTATTGATACAGCCTAATATGGGTACCCGCTCCATTTTCCTGATTGGGAAGCCCCCCGCCCCTGCCCGTGGTGCTGAATAAGCAAAATGGCTGTGAGTGGATCTAACCATGAGAAAGGCTTTTTTCTCAGTGGTTATAACCAGGTCAGAAAGCCTTTTTTTTAGGGCATGGCCTGGAATTGCGGTCTTGTAACTGGTCACACAAGATGAACTCTATCCTGGAGGCAAACAGCTGCTAAATCCTATATTGGCTGTAACGACGTCGACAAGATTCGGAATTCCTCAACCTCTCTGGTCTCTTCCTGTTGGCTTGATAAGTTGCCTGCTGGGTCATGAGACGATCAACATACAAGCCATTCGCATATGATTATTTATAGATACACAACATTACGGACTTTAATCTCAAGATTCAGCTTATGTTTACCTGCCCCAGCCTGCAGATAGGAGCACAGATGCCGAGTTTCGTCAGTATTGTCCCTATCAAGCAGTTGAAGTTGCTTCAGATCAGGACAACATTTTACAAGATCCAAAAGCCAATGCTATGGTAGATCAATGATAGCAAACAATGAAGTAGCAAAACCTTACTCTTATTGAGTCCCTCGAATAATCCTTCAACCCTCCAACGAAAATATATAACAAAGAAGTGATTTGTTTTGGAGCTAGCAGCACAAGCTTTGGGTACGATGAAGTGGGCTGAAGAAGGACTATGGATAAGCTGACAGGCTTTACTAGTTCCAGACACATCTGAAGACGGTGGAAGTACTTTGCAGTGATGCATTTGGTATGTGGACATTGGTCTGGTAAGATCTGCAGGTGCCTCAAGAGCGGCATACGGAAGTGGCGTAGTATAGTTAGAATCTGTGTCACACTTCCAGAGAATTTCAGCAGCTTGCTAAGAGAAATTGTGGGGCCACAATGTTTCGAAGGAACACGCCCAGACTCCTTTCTGCATCGCAATTCCACACTGTGTATAAGCAGAGATACACTGAAGAGTTTGATGACAGAAGCAGATGAGAATTGTTCCTTGAGCTGGAGATCTTCCAGATGAGGGAATTTGATACTCTGAATGAAGGGGGAGCAGTTGATGTAAGATTCCAGTTGTGGTAGCAGACCCGGGAGATACAGAGAGACAATATTGCCCGTCTGAAGGAAGGTGAAGAACTGCTGAAACGGAGCAGATGATTACTCGTATTGACAACTCCGAGATGCTCACAACCACAAAAGTGGAAGGTGGCCTGTTGGAGTGCCATTGTAGACACCCCTACCTGTACCCATTTGCCTTTTGACCTGGCTGTAACCAGACAAAACAGATTTATTGGCATTGGCTGTAGCCAAGACCTCATTAGGACATCATCAACCATAATGTCAGACATAGAGACCACCTGACCACTTCCTTACTGGGATAAGACAACACTATATATGGATATGTTAGTCATTAGGTGAGCCTAATGGGTTTATTCACCAAAATAGGTCAGAAATTTATCACACAGGTCCCATGTTACTTCGCATGACATTACAATCAATTCCCACATTCTAAAAGGGTTGATAATATGGACTATGAATCATAATACCATCATATATAGATATTTTAGTCATTAGGTGACCCCCTAATGGGTTTATTCACCAAATAGGTCAGGGCATTTATCACACCCCATGACTTTACAATCAATTCCCACATTAAAAGGGTTTCAGTGATTTTGCTCTGAATAGCAGGGTATTTCCACACTGCTGATGGCCTGTTCATGCAATTCCTCTCACACTCTAAAACGGCCAGAAGCAGCCCAATGGAGTAAAGAGATGCATATAGCAAGTCCGGGTTCAATCTCATTATTATGTATGGTTCCATTGCCTGCCAGATAGCTTAGTGGGTAAGCCCCCACTAAGCTTATCTGGGAGGCCCTCTATTTTTTGTAACATCTTTTGTTCAATACATGCAGATTGTAAATATTTTATGCTTCTTGTAATTCAAAGCACTTCATTAATCCAAATACATATCAATCATAACTAAACTGTGTCTATGACTGCCATGCGTGATATGTCTACAAATCGCGGCACCGCTGTTCGTGCCACCTTCTGATGTGGTGCTTCCCACATCTCACAAAAACTCTTCCTTGTCTCACCCAACAGGTAAGCCTGCCGCTGCGCATATGCGTCTATCCCTGAGTCAACCTCAGGGTCTGATTCCAAGCCAAGATTCACCTGCTCAATTCACCATTGACTCTTGTAATCCAGGAATCTCAACACACGCTGCATCTCCTCTCGTATCAGCATAACTTCCTCTGTCCAATGTGTCTTCTGAGCCAAAGATTTACACCATTCCACATGCACAGCTATTCAACCTCAGCAGAAAGCGTACAAGCAGAAAAGACTTACTGTCATGAATCACCCTCTCCTCGTCGGCATCAGGACCTCCCAAACTCATCCAGATCCATGATAACCTCTTCTTCCTCTCCCTTGATGCTGCTGCATGCGCTCGGCTGCATTCTGAACCCAGCTGCCCCAAACACACCAAAGTCTGCCCATCCTCAACACTCTCCTCAGGCAGCATCACATCTGAATCTAGCAGCTCAGGATAGTGTGCACAGTTTGCACCACCGCGCAAAGCCAGGAGAGCGATACGAGCCTGGCGGTACTTCGCTACCTGCAACGAAATCTTCACACCCACCTTGTCTATCTCCCCTCTCGACTTTGTGGAGTCTCGCTGACCAGTAACGTGGATGTTGCGGAAGTGAATGAGATGGGCCTTGGGGTGCAACTTCCGTCACAGGCTAATCAGGGACTGATGACATTGAGCATCCCTGATATGCTCTTCCATATTTGTCAAGTCCCTCCCACACCATCTGTCTCCATCCACACCACCCAAATATGATGGTAAAAACAGGTCGACATGTTCTGCTAGGGGAGGGTCCGCCTCATTGTCTCTTTGTTCCTCTTTTCTGTCCCATAGGGTAGTTGCTTTCGGCATGTAAATTTGTTGCAAAGACTCGAATTGCTTGTATTTCACAAAAAGCGATGGCAGTGATAGGCTGGTTTTTGTTCCAGACCTGAAATCTTTCGATTCAACACTACCAGCCTCTACATAAATGTGGGAAAGACTCCCGCAGAGGTACAACTGTCTGCTGGAAGCGTTCTATTGTGCAGCTGAGAGTAACAAGTCCGCTGAACACTCAGATAGACCAAATATAGACTAGGGTTGAGACGAATGAGATGGTACTTGATAGTACTACCTTATTGTATCTGACTCGAAGCTAATACAAGCGCCCGCGGCGGTATGCTAAGAACGGTACACCTGATTGAGAGACAGGGCTTGCAGACTCAAATGAATACCACCTGGATTCACCTAGAGAGAGAATACACCATATAGAGAATATCAACTAGTCCTACAAGACGTACTTAGAGAACCTAGTGGGAACACGGAAGGGATCCACGTTGAAACATCCGAGTAGGCTAGCCGAGTTCGGATAGCCGTAAAGATCGACATCACGGATCCTCGTGTGAGGTAAACGTGTAATATACAACTTGGTTACATCACTGGAAAGCTAGAGACATTCACTAGAGCATACGAGCCCCAGCAGAGACATTGAGAGACAACCTAGAGAGAACCTGGGTAGGACAGGTTCATTGAAACTCACCCAGACCTAACGCACCGCATGGATCCTTCATGATCATATGTATCTGACTCAGATTCAATAGAGTCGAGTCATTTCTAAATCACCAGCTGACTCACTGCTGAGCAATTGTTTGTACTAGTAGTTGAAAGTAGTTAAAATTAGCATCAGCAGAACTGTATAAAAGGGCAGTAGTTAGCTAGGGTACAGTAGAACATAGAGACCCAGTAGAGAATACATTGCGCTTCAGACTATAAAAAACTATAAGTACCTTAAGGGAACACAGTTAAATAAAAAGTCGCCAGCGGAGTTCTTAGTAACTTGTCCCTAGACTCAGTACCTACAGCGGAACAGTCTAAACCAAGTCCTCTCCCATCTCTGAGATGTACCTCAAGGGAAACTTCTCCTTTCTCACTCAGTAGTACCTTATAGGGAACCTGCATCTTGCTGCTTAATCAAGTAGCCCTGCTTTGAGCTTAAACCACTCCTTTTGGCTTGTTTCAAGTCACCTGTAGATAGCTTGTGATTGGGAGAGTCTTCTGTAGTCAGGAGAACTTTGCTTAGTCAGTAGTTAACGCCCTGCGGGACTTTGAGACTTTTTATAGAAGTTTCAAGTTTTAGTAGTTCATTTCTCTAGTCTCCAAACTCGAAAGGAATACCTTAAAAGAGGTGTTTGGGTGTTGGATTTAGTGCTTGCCTTGTGTGTGTGTGTGTGTGTTAGTGTGAGTTGGTGTTAGCATCAGCCCATTTTGAGCACTTCCATTTCCAGCGCAGTCAGCCCGCCTCACACCATGAGGTTCCTTTTCATCTGGAGTCAACCATGAGAGACTTCAGAGATCTTATTACATAAAAACTTCGATTTCTAGTTAAAGAGTCTAGTCTCCTAGGAGCTACACTTCAACTAATTCTCATTTCACCTTTTATACCTATCGCAAAACCATTGCGCGGAACTGTAGCGTTAAGTGAAAGTCTCATGTGGGAAGAGATCCTTTAGGAAATCAACCCAAACATCAAACCCGGAACACCGCTAACTCGGCTAGAGCCAGGAGTGGAAATCCGATCGATTTCATCTGAAATCAACCTTTATTCCTGGCTTTATCTCCGGAAGATCCAGTAGTTCGTAGAACTGCCAATCACATTCATGCAAACCAAAACCAAAAACGTCAGCAGGAGTTAGATAGCTCTCTCAGACAACCAAACTCAGATGAAAGTAGAAAGGCTGCTGGTCCATCGAATTTAGACAACCGCCACTCAGTAACTCCAACTCCAGTTTCCCCATCAAAAACACCTTTGCAGTTGAGTAGCCCTCGTCTGTCTGATTTAGAGGAAGTAACTAGTCTTCTTCATTTATCACCACCCCCGCAGGATACCAATTCCAGCGGATCTATTTCTCCTGTTTCTTCTTACTCTTTTTCTACTTTTCTTAAACAACTTTCTGTTTCATTACCAAAAATGGCTAGAAACTTGCCAGGTCCACTTGAAAAGGTGGTGCCAAAATTCAACCATGCCAAATCTGAGGAATTGCCTCAGTTTTGGGAGCAAATGGTCACATACCTGGACCATGACGGAGTCACTGATCCTGACAAACAGATGAAGCTGATTGTACAGTATGTTGACCCAGAGTCCGAACGGCACTGGAAAGACTTCGATGCTTACCTGAAGGGAGATTGGAATGCCTTTGAAAAGGAGGTATTTGATAATTACCCAAAAGCGCAAAGGGAAGCCTCGAACGACTCGAGAAAGTCTGTTGGCACTCTTGTGATCTGGAGCTCGCGGACTACAAGAAAGTCCTAGAGTTCATCAGGAACTTCAAAACAGAGATAAAGCTCATCAACAGTGTGAAACCAGAGCTCATTACCAATAAGGGTTTTGTAGACCTTTTCCTAAAAGCGTTGAGTGTTGATGCGTGCAGGATCTTGCGCATGCATTTGGCACTCGGCATCAAAAAGTCTGCTCCGGATCCAGGTACTATGGAAAGGTGAGTGGAGGATCCATTTTCGATCAGTGACATAATCAAAACACTGAAGGAAGTTGCGGAAGGAGAACACGGAAGCGTAGTGGCCTCCAGTCGGGCTTTCTCAGCACCGATCGCAAAGGTCAAAACGGAAACGGTCGACACAGATTTATTCAAACACATGGAAGGGTATATGCAAAAGGCTCAGAAGAATTGGGAAGAGACAATGAAAAGTGAAATGCGAAGCATGATGTCTCAATTGGCTCTGTGGAACGATCAGTTACCATGACAACAAGTTCCTCAGGCACAGAGAAGGAATGATAGTTGTTACTTCTGCTGGGAACAGGGGCACATGCAGCCTAACTGTAAATGGTTTTTGGAATTCTTGTCAAAAGGATGGATTATACCTGGAGCGGGAGGTCGAGGATATCAGTTGCCTGACAGGGGAACTTTACTGAAGGAGCACTTAACATCAACAGCACCATCAGGAAAAACCCTTTTTGACCTGGCAAACCTGGCAAACTTGAGTAAACCTGAGTCAACCTAAGTCAACCTGAGCTGATCTGGGACTAACCTAGACATGACCTGGGCTGACCTGAGTTGACTTGGGCTAACCTAGACATGACTTAGGTTGACCTGGCTGACCTGAAAATTGAGACTTAAACCTGGGACTGACCAAGGTTGACATAGGTTGATCCAGGTCAACCTTGAGGCATCCAGGTTAAAAAGGGTTTTTCCTGATGACCTCGCTTCCAGATCAAGACTTGGTGGGCTCAGAAGAACCGCTGCGGTCAGCACATGCAACAACAGTTGTTGGCTGAGGATTGGGAAGCTGAGAAGGAAGGACTCATAGCAATGGGTCCTCCACCAAGCGAATGGTATGGTCACCCAACAATGGACATCTATCAACAGGAAATGGAAAATCACAGTGAAAAGGAACCTCACTGTGTGAGGCAGGCTGACTGCGCTGGAAATGGAAGTGCTTGAAATGGGCTGGGAAACACCAACACCCACTAACACACACAAAATCCAACACCTAAACACCTTTTTTAAGGTATTCCTTTCAAGTTTGGAGACTCCTGTTAACTAAACCTGGCAAGATGGTTCCCTCTAAGAAGTACTACGTCTGCGGGCACTCAACCTTGACTAAGCGATGTCTGCTCTGACTCAGAGAGGTGCACAAGGCTTGTAGGAAGGTGTGAGAATCAACCCAAACTAGTCTAATGGTCTCTACTAAGCTAAGTGGGGTCACTAATGTGTGACAAGGTGGAATAGCTGAGTCAAGTTCCCTTCAGGTACTAATGACTAAGAACAGGGACTTTCCCTATTAGGTACTAAGTCCTAGAGACGTCTAGAGAGGTAGGAGATTGGTAGAAACTGTTCCACTGAAGGTACTAGGTCTCCGCTGGCAACTTTTCTTAGCTGTGTTCCCTTGCAGGCTTAGAGCTCAATAGTCTGTAAAAGCGCAATCTATTCTCTACTGGGGGTCTCTATGGGTTCACTATTCTACTGAACTACTCTAAACTACTGCCTTTTTATACCGCTCTGCTGTGTCTATTTTTGTTCACTGGTTGCTCAGCAATGGTCAGCTGATGCATAGTCTTACTCATGCTGTGTAAATAGCCGAGAATATGACTCCATCCATCTCCTTGATGTCCACTGGGTCAATTCCTGCCCTAGGAGCACTATCCCAGTTGATAGCCCTACTCTCTAGCATCACAATGATATAAACATGTCTCTATTTCTCTGCTGATGGTCCCAAACTGTAGAGGCAACATTAATAACGCTTCGCTGGCCTCATTTACTCCAGTCTCGGCTCGGCAACAGCTCCGCAGGTGATATTCCGTGTTCTCTTTGAGTTGACAACTGAGTTTTTTATATGTTCAATTTCCTGCTTTGTAAAGCTCCGCTGGGGCGACGCCAGCTTATCCAACCTTAATTTAGCTCTTGTACATATCTTAGCATACCTCAGCGGGGCTGCGCATTTTATTAGAGTTGGATACAATAAGATAGCTCTATCAAGAGCCAACTCATTTGTCTCAACCAAAGGGTTTTATGCAGTTAGAGGCCTAGGTGTTGCCTTATATAGCTATTCCACCTATCCCACTCCTCTGCTGGTGGTTGTACCTCCACGGGAGTCTTTCCCACATTTATTTAGAGGCTAGTACTTGGCAATTTGAAAGATTTCAGGCCTGGATGCATCAACGGATTAGGAAATAACTTACTGGCAGGCATGCATAATGAGATTGCCAGTTTAAGGAGAAAACTAGAATATGTCGAGAATAAAAAGCAAGCGGAGACGCCCGCCACGGTAAACCAGGTTAATATACCACCAGCGGTGGTCCTGGCACAGAGCCAACCAGGCTAACCTGAGACTGACTTGAGATTGACCTGAGGAACTAGAGTATTTTGCGGTTTATAAAGGTTGACCCAAGATGACCTGGGCTGACCTAAAGTTGACCCGAGACTGACTCAAGGAATTAGAGTATTTTGAGGTTTATAGAGGTTGACCTGAGATGACCTGAGAT
The DNA here is from genome assembly GCA_003313965.1 of Megacollybia marginata. Lineage (NCBI taxonomy): Eukaryota > Fungi > Basidiomycota > Agaricomycetes > Agaricales > Porotheleaceae > Megacollybia > Megacollybia marginata. The sequence continues at coordinate 6,482 of QLOY01000768.1, read as the reverse complement.
GACCTGAGATGACCTGGGTTGACCTGGGCTGACTTGAGATGACCTGAGATGACCTAGGTGGACCTAGGATAACCTGAGATGTCCTGAGATGTCCTAGGGTGACCTGGGGTGTCTTAGGTTAAAACCAGTTTTTCCTGATGAACCTGTCCTCCATCCGCAAAGTTTTGTACTTGACTCTCCGTCAGAGCGTCAAAAGGTCTCCCTAATAAAACTTTGTATGCTGGATCTCTCACTATATGTATTTGTAAATATACTGTGGCTTCCCCAAATAGGAAAGGCACATTTCTCGCTAGACCTAGCGTTCTCTCTATGCCTTTATTAGCACTCTGCAAGTTAATGGTATAACTGGGGTCCCAGCTGACTCCCAATTCCATAGCTACGTCTAAGGCCATTGACACTATTTGTGAACCTCCATCAACTACACTTTCCACTTCTTCAACTCCATTGATGGTTGGATAGATGGATCGTAATCTCTGAGATTCCTTCACAACTACTATTGAGTCTTTATCTCTGCCAGCTACCAAAAACTGTTCGATTGGGTCGGATACATAAACTGAGCCCGCTGGCATTTTTCCCATAGTCGTTTGAGAAATCTTAACTTCCGGATTTGGTAAGTCAGATTTCTTTGCTAGTCTCACTTGTATCACTCTCAGCAGATCGGTCTGATTCTTGAGTACCTCCTCGTCATCGACTTCCTCAATGGTTGTCCTTGTCGGAGGTACGGGAACTCTAGGCTGTACTGGAACTCTCTTTGCAACTATTTTGCTCCTTACTGCATCACGGAGATTATGGGAACTTCCTAATATGTCCCTCAGCTTCAGTTCAACCGACTGATCCAAAATTTGCTTGGTAATTTCTTTTACCAATTCTTCACTCTCCACATTAGCTCTAAGTCTAAAATTACGGGCTTGCGTGTCCGTCTCGTTGTTTCGATTGGCAGGGGCTTCCTGCTGAGTCACATTCTCTGCAGGGGCATCCCTGATCTCTGGCACATCTCGATAAGGTAATTCTACTCGAGCTGGCTCGTTGTTTAGTTTATTATTTCTCTCTTGCTGCCTCAAACACCCATTTTGTTTGTCTGGCTCCGTGGCAGCAGTCTTTTCTCTTTGACGTGGTCTTTCTCTGCCCGCTGGTGCTTGATTCGTATTCCTCGGTATATCCAGGGAAATACTCCTCTCATGTCTACAAGGCCTTTCATTTCCTTTTGGGTCTTTTCATTGAAGAAGAGAAGATAGGTCCAAGCAGGGACCGAGGTCTGGATGGTCGGGCTGAAGGATGGGATATAGGGGAGAAAGGGGATGGTGCGATGTTTGGGGCTTCTGGATGTTCTCTGGTACTCTGGAATTGTCAGTAAATACTCAAATTCTTACTCTAGTTGTGCCTGAATGAATCCTCTTCAAACGGGTGTGCTCAGTTTCTCAGTGCTCAAAGTTGCGGCTCAAGGTTGATTGATTATATAACTAAGTACAAAATTGGTAACTAGACCAAATAAGTGTCATGGGGTATTCCCAATGGTATATAGACCTTCCTCCACATCAGGATACTAGTACTGCAGCTCACTGTCAGAATCATGTCACTACAAGCCAGTAGGGCGAGCTGAATCCATGATCTGATGGGCGCTAATACTTGCATTCATCAGTTTCAGTTGGTGAGATAGACAAGTAATCAAGAAGGAAATGAGGTACCATGGAATATGGATTCAATGTTGAAAGAAATATTGATATGAATTGGGTGGTGATGATAGAATGAAGTTGAAATAGAGTCTAGAGTGGTATATCAAATTATTGAGTGTTGAGAAGGGGTAAGCATGGTGAGTGGCATAGTCATAGTATCTAGATAAGGTCAGTATCAACATGGTATAATGAGGAGTATGAACAAAAGGTGAGAAGGAGGGGTTGATGACCAGTGGGTCATCCCACCCTACTACATCGTGAGTTCTCCAGTGCTTTACTCGAACTAGGATCTGCTGGAGTCGAAGTTGAGGGCACCATCCTCAAACTTCTTAAAAACCCTCCTGACCATTCTCTTCTTGAGTCTGCTGACCTGATTGGGTAACCGCATTCTGACTCTGAGTAACCGTGTTGATCATCGCGATCACTTCCTCTTTGGTAAAAGTACCTGATGGGGCTGGATTGACTTAACTGACCCTGAGAAGGAACCCTTTTCCAAATGGTGGGTATTTTGACAAATCATGTCCATTTTGGTTACTCCACACCCACTTGGCAATCTCAAAATGATGCTTACTAAGCATAAAATAGCAAAATAAAATTTGATGATGTGATCAAGTAATGAAGTCAGCTGAGTGGTGGAATAAATAGCAAATACTAAGTTAAACCATATAAGCCAGTTTGGTTCAGTGGTTCAATTCTTGATGAAGGCACTAATTAAAATTACTTCTATAGCAGGCTATTTATAGTTACTATTACTTGGTATGTGTTTGTATACTATCAGCTTAAGTAGTATGCCATATCAACTTAATAGAGTAACCTAACTTTTAAATATTTACCCTACTTAACCTAGATGACCTTGCTATCCTTAGGTTAACCTTGGACTAACCTTGGGCTGACCCTGGGTTGACCTGAGATAATTAAACAAAAGTAACATATCCATAAGTCCATGTAGGTTGATTCAGGTTGACCTTGAACAACCTCAATTTTCTCAATAAACCTGGGTTGACATGGGTTGCCCTGGGCTGACCTGAGTTGACCTGAGTTGACCTGAGTTGACCTGAGTTGACCTGGGTTGACTTGAGCTGACCTGGGCTGACCTGGGTTGGCCTTGGGTTGACCTAAGTTGACATGAGCTGACCTCAGTCAACTTGAGGTTGACCTAGGGTAAAACCAATTTTTCCTGATGTTATTACTGTCACCGATCCGAATATGGGAAAACAATGCACAGTACCGACACACAAAAGGGGAAAGCCTCGCAGAAGTAAAGTGCAAGAGAAAAATAATCAGTATCAAGCAGTGGGTTTTTGGTAGACCTCGAAGATTTGGTTCATGACCAAGGAGAGTTAGCCCTAAGCATTGAATCAGATGAAAAAGGAAACCCAATACAAGTCTGTGGGTATGGGAACCCTCAGCGAGGAAAGGAATTCACTTCCGAAGATAAACGAGATCTATTCTTAGCAGCTTCGCTGAATGAAGAGAAAACTCACGAAGATGAAGAGAGACTTATGCTCGACACATATCCAACTGACCGATTAGGAAACTGTGACTTTGACAGAAAAGAGCAGTTGTATGAACGAGTCAGGGATAAGGTTGCAAAACCTTCCATGGAAGAGAAAAATCATCATCAAGAGATTGAACAGGTTTTATTAACCGATGATATGACTGATTTTGGGCTAAAGCTATAAATTGATCTTTCAATACTCTACACTAGTATAAGCTTAATGATAAGAAATATCTAGAAATTGATAATAATCGCAATAGCTTACGCTTGAGTTATGGCTATATGCTTGAGTGTTATCTATAGTCTCATATCATCAGAGTCTGGGTTAGCTATCGCTTGAGATAAGGTTAAACTCTTGAATCAGCTTATATCTAGAAGTAAAAGTTGAAAGGCATCAATATAGAATGACACTCTAAGGCTATCATATCAAACATGGCTATAATATTGAAGTCTAGTGGTTATAACTTGGTTTATATGCATAAACAGGTTGAAAGATTGAATGGAAGGATAATGCCAACCTTGGGGAGGTTAGGATGGACCAGGAATCGAGTTTGACAGACCCTGACAATGTCTGGGGGCTGCCAAGCACCTAGATCAAAGGGATTCTAGAAAGTTCTAGACAAAGTGATCAGTCTAGAAAGTGATCAGAATGATCACTGTTGTACTTGATTGCTCCAAAGATCTAGAACTGATGGATAGGGAAACCAATTGATGGTCACATATGGTCAATTATCTTCAACAACAACAAATCTCTATATTCAAGGAACAGCTAGTAAGAGTAGGGAGAGCTTCAAGGGAGATCTAGAAAGAAACAGATAGGAGGAAAGATGGTCTAGGCATTGATAAGGATGACTGATGGTCATGGCTCGGGTTCCTAGCATCCAAATCAAGTAATCGGAGGTCTTGGAAGGTACCTAGTCTATTTTGAGAAGTCTTGGCATATGTATAAAAGGACAGGATTGTAGTGGTAGATTCTCAAGTTGTTGCCCCACCAGGAGTCTTAAGACACTCTCTATAGACAAGCAGTGTGGGTAGCATACTTCTTAGCCATTCTTGATTGATTATCTCAGGTGTTAGTCCCTTGAGTTACGATTGAATGTGTTTATCTTTGTTGATCTTGTTGATTTGACTTGATATTGGAAATTTGAACATATTGCTGTAACTTTTGACTTGTTCTTTGAGTTTGGTGCATTGTGCACTTCATAGAATCTCGCTATAAGCATACACCCTTGGTGTCTAAACCCATCCCTTGGTCAATAGAAAGGCTACACTTCACATTTCTAGAAATCAATACAGGTGGTGTTGGATATAGAAAGAAACCTTGCAGGTCTCTTTTCCGAAGTCTGTTACATCCGTGCACTTAGACTAATCAACCGGCCCTTAAAAGCCCTTGTTCTCATTATATCTATTCTTTGTTCCGTTTATATCCTTGCATTCATTACTCTTACTAACATTCATAAATAGTCCCTTTTGATATCTCTTTATTATCGACTAAAGTAGATAGCACGGCCATTAGTATATAAGCCTAGCAGCAGTGTTGTATACTTCAGTTTAGAAATCAACTTGGATTACACTCAATACTCTATTCTCTCTAACTCCTCTCTAATTGGGTATCGGCCCTCACTCCGCTGAGGCTTCGCCGATACCTTCGCCTAAACCCACGATCCAGTAGAGGGCATAGCCAAAGGGTTTACCTTGGTATTCTTATCAAGGGTTTTCTACAAGCCACATCTGTCTATACATCTAGGGCTTGCATTCGGCATAGTCCTTACAGTATTTCTAAACTCTCTCTGACTCGGATCGCTGATGAGTTCTATGTTTCAGGGAGCGCCCATTTTCGGCACTCCTCGGAATAAAGACAGACGCTCATTCAGTTCACTGGCCTCTCAACCAATTCTGGAAGAAGGTCCATTACCTCTCAATACACCTCGAATACCCTCAAGGTTTACTACACCTACAACTCCAACTCGTACTCCATCACAATTGCGATACATTCCAGCTACACCTTCTCGTGCTGAAGTCACTCCAGTGCATAGTTCAGACAGTCGGTTCTATCTTCCTGACGATTCACCTTTTGTTCCAAGGTCATATATCATGACTACAAGGGGATCAACTACACCTGGCCCGGTAACCGCCGATTTCATGGAAACACTAAATCAAACTAGATCCTTGATATCAGAACAACGGGATCAGGAAGTAGAACGTCGGCGAGCTGAACGGCGAAGGAAAGACCGACTTGCTCTGCAAAGCCTCCAAGAAGCAACTCGTAGTCAACAACAATTAGGTCAAATCTTACAGAGCATGGCATCCCAACAACCTACCCCAGTAAATCCAAATGCACCTCCTCATCATAACACTCCGGTACCTGCTTCGCCAGTATCTTCGGCACCAGTTATTCGGCAGATACCTGACCTAATCACGAGCGATGTCGTCAGTCATTCAATTATACGACAAGGTAATCGTGAGTATGTGGAAGTGCGATACTTGCAAAACCAAGGTAGAGAGTATTATGACTACCTAGGTAATGATCAGGTTGGGAAGATGCGCTCATCGGAATATGTCTTCGCCGATCATTCAGCAAGACAATCGCCTAGACTACCTCCAGATCCAGATCCAGACCCACCACCTGAAGAAGAAAATCAACCCAATAACGAAGGAGAAGAGGAAATCGAAGAAATTCAAGGCGAACCTCCTCCTCCTACACCCCTAGGTTCAGATCCTCCTAGTGATGGTGGAGGTGGTGGTGGTGGCGGACCTTTCAGCGGTAGAGGTCGGCGAAGTCCTTCACCGAGACCTAGGCGAAATCAATGCTCTCAGTCACAACCATCTGACACGGCTGATCAATACAATATGGAACAACTCATGGCAGTCTTTGTTAACATTGCTCAATCTCTGCAGACTTCCGCCAACAACATGAATCGGCCTCAAATGCCAACGGCGAGAATTCGGCTAAAAGATCCTGATACTTTTGATGGATCTAACCCAGAGAAACTTGATGCGTTCATGACTACTGTCCATATTAACTTCCAAGCCTCCCCAGATGATTTTGTCACTGAAGCAGCCAAGATATCCTATATCATGTCCTTCTTACGGGGTTCAGCTATCGATTGGTTTACATCTGACATACTCAATCATGATCCGGCAAATCCACCACTTTGGATGACTTCTTCTCTTGCACTTATACAACAATTGTACTTGCATTTTGGACCTCGAGACTCGGCCCGAGTTGCGGTATTAAAACTCGACCGATTACAGATGCAGAACAATCAAAGGGTCTCCAAGTATGTGGTTGAATTCAATGCAGTTGCAGC
>QLOY01000765.1:0-34661 GCA_003313965.1 Megacollybia marginata | reverse complement strand
GAGTGGTTGACCTGGGCATACTTTTTCATTTCTTTGATAAATATTCTCAATAAATCTATGCATATAGTGGACCTGAGATCTGGAATATTGAATCTATCAAAGGCTCAGATGGTTTGGCAAGTTGGAATACCATCCAAGTATATAATGTTAACCACTAGTTTTTACACATATATTCAATCAGCTATGGACCAGTCTACTATATTGATGTGTATTCACAGTATTCAATAAATATTGACCAGCATTGACCAACATTGACTGGTACTGAATGGAATTCAAGTATATAGGTCTATTGAATAGAAGTCTAATAGGCTGGATACTGGATACTGGCTTATAGCTATTGAGTATAAGCCTATAGAAAGTGAATGCATGGTCATAAGGGTGTATACATGCTAAGTATGGGTCTATTTTTAGTTTCATCACTGGCTTTTCGTGAATAAAATGCAAATTATGCAATAACAAGAGCATGTCTAGCAAAATGAATAGTACCATCAGAACCACAATGAAATTCTGCACCTATCTATATAAAGAAGTCAAAAGTTCCCACACTCAAGATTTGCTTAATATGGTCATGTATCATGCCCCACATACAAAAAATGTGTGGTTCTATCAGAATTGTATTGAAATTCTGTATCTATCCATATAAGGAAGTCAAAAGTTCCCACAGTCAAGGCTTGCCTAATGAGGTCATGTATTATGTCCCACATACAGCAAAATGAATAGTACCATCAGAACCATATTGAAATTCTGCACCTATCCATATAAGGAAGTCAAAAGTTCCCACACTCAAGGTTTGCCTAATGAGGTCATCTATCATACCCCACATACATGTTTCTATCAGAATCATATTAAAATCCTCTACCTATCCATATAAGGAAGTCAAAAGTTCCCATGGTCAAGGCTTGCCTAATGAGGTCATGTATCATGCTCACATATAGCAAAATGATTGCTTCTATCAGAATTGTATTGAAATTCTGTACCTATCCATATAAGGTAAGACAGTAAAAAGTTCCCACAGTCAAAGCATTATCTAATTAGGTGACACATCATGTGAAATGAGTGCTATTATTGAAACCACACTGAAATTCTCTATCTATTCATATAAGATAGCAAAAAGTTCTCATGGTCAAGGCTATGGTGTCTATATTTGATCTTTTATTTTTATCTGATTTTATCTTTATTTTATTTTACTTTCTTTTATTTTATCTGATTTTATCTGATTTTTTATCATTTTATTTAAAGGACTTTCCAAAAATAACCTGCCATGGCATGCCATGATGCCAGACATGTGCTGGGGCTGCCTTGAGCAATGGCAGAGTCAGGCAGCTGTGGCAAAAGGGCTAGGACAATGCCTGCCAAATTTATCAGCACTTCATGCAAAAGGGGTATAATATGTTATAAGTCATCTATGCATAGATCCTACAGTATGGGGTGTAGTGACACACAACTCTAAGTTGGCTCCAAATCAAAAGACTAAGCAGATGTTTGATGCCTTGGAAGTAGACTAAAGTGACTGGGGACAGTCAGTATGTTTAGTTTGGGGGAGATGATACACCGGTTTATGCAGCTAGGCCTACAAATCGACAAGAGCCTCTATCTAGGCTATCCTAGGAGTCCGAGGATGGTTACAGGTTCACTTAGGGTGTCTATAGTAGTGAGACCCGACAGTTGAACACCCTCGGAGCTTCAAAACTCATTACTAGCTGTTGATCTTGGACTTAGCTGGCTACTGAGGATGGATTACTTAGAGACAAGTTCTGATAGGTGACAAGTATCATCAAGGAACCTAACTAGCTGATTTACCTGATCAGTTGATGTCTATCTATATGAGAAGTGTCGAGCATTAGCTACGGAGTTTAACTATGAAGTCATGTGATGGCTCCTCAGAGAGAAAAGGAAGGAAGAGAATGCAGAGAGAGAGCTATAGACCTGGACAAGCACCTGAATATGCGTTGCATTCATCATCAGACCTGGCCATATGGTAGTCTTGATAATACAAGACCCTTGGAACGAAAAGCAGCAGACATAGGGGTCTTGGAGGACTTCCAACCATCTGTCACAGTGTATGGATGATCGATAGGTCTTTCTAGACTCGCCCAAAACCAGTGAAACGTGTTTCAACACATGCATAGCATATGGACAGCATTGGCCACCTCTTCAGAAATAGCAAATCTGAGGAGGTTGGTATTTTAAATAAGATGCAATCAGTGGCACAGCACATGGATACCCACTTGCGGTGTTGCCTTTCTATGTCATTTCTCATCAGTTTTGACTCATCAGACTGAGTACGCGCATGGCTATTGTAGTTTTGTTTTGTTTTGTCTATATTTATCATTCTTGTACAGTATATAAGACCTGAGGACCTAGTAGATCAGTAGAGAATTAACGCCCCTTGCCTACCCTCAGGTATTTGGCTCAGTGTAATACTATTTGTTTGTTTGATTGATCTCAAGTGCGAGATTAGTTGCTAAGTTTTGATCTTGAGACTCGGTCTTGAGGGTTTTGGTCTTGTGAACTCAGGAATATGGAACTTGTCTGGAATTGAACCTTGATTGGTTGGGATTGGAACCCATCAATTGAACATTGAACTAAGGTCTTAAAAGAACAGAACTTTGCAATAAGTCTTGCAACTCAAGCAAACCACTTTGTGAAAGAATTTTGATTTTGCAATTGAACTTTGCACGTTTTGAGACTGGGGGGCTTCTATTCTAAAGATAGACTCCAACCTATACTAAGCAAAAAGACTCTAGACAACAAAATTCCCAGGGACCGGAATGTCTTCCATCTGCCAAATTGCACCCTAACTAGCCCACTACTAAAGGTAGCGGGAATGAATCCACCTATATATCATACAGTCGCCACCAAAAAAACTGCAACACGTGATTTTTTTGGATGTTTGCATAATACTGAGAGAACGAAAGCAATGTAGATCAGTTCTAGCAAGGAAACAGTAGTATATCAGAAGTGGTTTGCATCTACAAAAAATTGTGGTAATGGGTATCGTTGATGAGTGGTAATTTATGTGATGAGACAACAGACCTATTTTTGGGATGTTGACAAATATAAACCCAAACTTCAGCCACCACATTCAACACATACACTCAAATCAAACACCACTTTTTTGTATTCTAATCACCTATTCTCACCATGACCACCTATAAACAGCTCACTCCGACCAAAAAAGTGCGTGTTGTAGCACTCCATCACTGGAACATCCCATTTGATGAAATCGCCAACAAACTGCATTGTCACAAGTCATCTGTTCACCGTGCATGGCACAGATATCAGAATTTCTATGATAAGACACCAGGTAGAGGTCGTCTGAGGGCCCTAGACACACATGACTGTCGCACAGCCTGCAGAATGATCTGTTCTGGCCGGATGGACACAGCTGTTGATGTCCAGCATGACCATTTCCTGGAGGTATCAGTGTGCACAATGCAACGAACACTTGCCCAAGAGGGTCTGCATGGACGTCACAAGCGGAAGGTCCCCCTGCTAACAAAGGTTCATCGCCGAAGACGCATGCAATATGCAAAAGACCATTCTGAATGGGATACAGCAGACTGGCGAGCTGTCATCTTCTCTGATGAATCAAAATTCATGCTCTTTGGGTTGGATGGGGTTCAGTATTGTCGAAGAGGTCTAGGAGAAGCATTTTCAGCCAGGAATGTACAGCAGGGTGTGAAGCATGGGGGTGGTCAGATTATGCTGTGGGGATGCATGACTGCACATGGCTTTGGGTGCTGGTTCAGGTGGAAGGAAACATGAATGTGGAGCAATATTGCAGAATCTTGGAGGAGGGTCTCCTAGGAACACTTGATGATCATGACATTGATCATCGAAGTGCTTATTTTCAACATGACAATGATCTGAAGCACACCTCCAAGCGTGTGAAAGCTTGGCTTGCAGATAATGACTTTGATGTAATGGAATGGCCGGCTAATAGCACAGATCTCAATATTATAGAGCATGCATGGCATGCATTGAAACATGCCTACAACTCCTGACTGCATCGAGCACATAATGAAGACGAGTTATTTGAGGTTTTGCAGGAAGAGTGGGAAAAACTCTCAATCAAGTTTTGTGACAAATTATATGATAGCTTACCTAGCTGAATCAAGGCAGTCATTAAGGAGAAGGGTGGATGGAGTGGTTACTAGTCTTTTATGGCCTGTATTAACAAAAAGATCATACTTTTGGATTGGTAAAATGACTTGCATCAAAGACTCTTTTCCATATATGGGTCAAAACTATTGAATGAATAGACGGACTGTCACCAAACTACATATACTTATAGAAGGTCAAATATGCTTCTTTTTACTCACTGAAACTCAAGCCATAGCCCTACTCATTCTCTTGATATTATGCAAACATTCAAAAAAATCACGTGTTTCAGTTTTTTTGGCGGCGACTGTATACACAAACACAAAGAGATGAATGAAAAGCACTCAGTTAGAGCACTGGTAAGCAGTCCAAGACCAGATTCCCAAGGAGATCGAGTTCAGATTGCCCCATCCAGGCTGTTACTGTTGTGAAGCCAACGTGGAGACTCAGAGAGGAGTGACCTCCTGAGAAAATATGTAGGCATAGAACATTGTGTTTACACTTGAAATTGTGACCTCTTGAGTGCAGACAGACCATAGCATTGTTACTTCGATGCTGAATTGTGTTACTGTCACCATATGTCACACCATTCAAACTCCGCTGCAACCTTCATGCCAACTTCATGCCTGTCTACACACATCAAATCAGACTGGATCAGCATATCTTAACAACTGTATTGTGTATACAAGTAAGTAGAATTACTCTTTGTCGAAGTCCATTCTCAACTCCCGCACACAGCTGTGGACCCGCACCCACAACTCTAGACCCGCACACATGTGATTAAATGTGCATCTGTCACACCATAGATTGGCTGGAATAATCTTTGTACCCTCTCTGAAAAGGTGTAGGATATGAGCAAAATCACTGTCTATTGCTTTAGGAGCTTACACCGCTTCTGATGACTCTGCAGCTGCTTCTAGCTGAGCAATCAACTGTAGAAGAGACTCATAAGACTGCAGCGTCCATTCTCAGCCAACCTCGTTTTCCATCCGCTGAACCAAAGGTGCATAATGTCAAAACAGCCTTTCTGAGTGTAGGCATAATCGGAGAGGATCGTATTCCTCTAGCCTTAACAGATCAGATGCACGGTTGTAAGCAGAACTGACTTGTCCATATGCCTGCTGAACATCAGCAGACCATGAAGGTCAGTTTTCTGGATAATGTGGGAGTGGAGGAAAGTGTGCAGGCCTTGAACAGACCAGAGGAAATACAGTAGAGCAATGGCAAAGAAAAAATTAAGATGCATGATCGATGTGGCAGTCACACTGGCATGATCAGAGAAAAAAATTGAACAATTCACACTTTTACAATGAGGCTAGGGATGGGAACTGGGATTGCCCCAACGCCACTCTAAATCCTACTTGGATGACGGCTCATGGGTGTTTATGGTCAGTTCATCCAAATCAGCCAACTGAGTTCAACAAAAATTAGATTGTAGACACTTACAATCCCGTCCTCTACTGCCTTCATGGAACGATACTCAGGCTCCGATCGGACTTCTTCTGCAACCTTCTGGCTGGCAGTGGATCACACAACTTGAAATCAGAAGTTGGCCATGTTGACTCACAGCCTATTCTTCTGCCAGATAGTTTGAATATCACTCGTACTGAATGGGACAACCTGTTGGAATACTTATTCCTAGGGCAAGTAGTAAAGAATCACAGTATGGTTTTGGCCCTTATATGTTGCAGTGCACCTGATCGCTCGGAAGACTTGCTGTTCCTCGAATCTATTTTGAAGCTTTCTACCATTTTTGTGATTGAAGATGGACGTTGGATGGATGAAATTTTGCCATCCATAATATTGAACATCTTCCCAGTGGCATAATAAACCCTGCACAAAAGCTTCACCTTGCACATTGCTACAATGTCAACCAGTGGGCCAAGCTGTCCTGGTAACCAACTAAAAAGTATTCATGACACTGTCATGCAAGTCAAATAGAAACTGTTGACTCGACTTTCCTCACCACTCAATCTATTTAGCAAAACAGCCTCGACACCTTTTTTCATGATTCTCATAGTCTAAATGGACTCAGCCACGTTCTTAGCCACATTCTTTGACACCTTTTTGTGTGAACAAATCTCAGAGACCAGTACATAATGAGTAATTTTGTCCCACCCACTGCAGTGCTCCGCAATTCCGAATTGACATGTTTGTGTTAACTATCCATGATTGTACTTACTTGCACAGTACTATGGCTTACCCATCTACAACAAGTGATGCCATAGAGCCATTGGAGGGCAATCCGAATGTCTGGCGGCTGTGAACAGGCAATGCCGAAGCCATGAGTTCAACTCCGAGGGAACATGCCGTTCTGCACCGAACATTCGGATATGCTCTTCCGTGCTGCTTGGGATGGTTCTTTTGGAAAAAAAAATACCCTAGATGAATTTTCAGGGCTTTGTGTAGACTGGTACACTCTTCATGTAGTTACAATACTCACAGAATATCATTTTAAGCACAGAAAGAATGATATAAGGACCCTATAATCCACTATCCTGGTTATGTTGCAATTTGGGTCACTAGCATAGTCTCACTACATCCTCTCATACTGTGAAAAGACTTGATAAGCATCTGGTATTACTTTGAGTGTTTCTAAGCTTTCCGCTCATCTTTTACTTCATGTCTGATCCGATATCAAACAGTGCGGTCTTGCATCAAATTCTTGATGATTATGCTTGAAGACAAATTGAAATGCTTGTAGATCAGTCTATAATCCATTGGATGGATGCTTGAAGCAACTGCAAGTGAGGGGACAAGAAAACTCAAGGTGATTCAAAAGTGTGACTAGAGACTTGGCATAGAATCGAGTGTCAATCAGGTTTGCTTCGTCGTAGGTTTTCCTTGAGTACAACTGACCAACAGATTGACAGATAATTAGGAGAAACTATTTATGAGTGGCTGAAGGTTGCTCATTTGCAATATCTGAGACATTGGCATACCCATTGTGCTGCTATTTACAAAATCATGTTTTTGCTAGTTAAGCGCTCATGTCACGTGCTCAGCAGGAAGGTAAGACAGTGAAGAAAGCCGTCGTTCATGAGGATATGAGAGATGACAGATTGGGATTTAATACATGAAAGCTGTTGTTCATGAGGTTTTGAGAGAGACAGATTGGGTTGGATGGCAGATTAGGAGGTAATACTTGTTCATGAGGTTTTGAGAGAGGACAGATGGATTAGGTTGGAATATGAAAAGCTGTCGTTTATGAGGTTTTGAGAGACGACAGATTGAGATTGATGGATTGGGTTGGAACATAAAAAGCCATCGTTCATGAGGTTTTGAGTGACGACGGATTGGGATTGAAATATTGACAGATTGGGTCAGAATATAAAGCTGTCGTTCATGAGGTTTTGAGAGATGACGGATTGGGATTGACAGATTCGGAAGGGTTATACAAATCTGTCAATGCAACAATAAAGTCAGTGTGGACAGATTTGGCAGAGATGAGGATTCCTGTCGAGTGGGTCTGTGGTCAGAGTAAACCCAAATAAGGAGGGACACTTAAAATAGAATGGTAGTGAGCATTGTACTCGAGACTTTCTATTTCATGTGATCGACACTGTCATAGGTACTTTATATGTAAGTACCCAGACTACTGTAGTTTTCCAACCACAAGTTCATTACCAAATTGATTATGTCATGTGTCCCACTTATCTCCGAGTTCATGGCTGGAAGGAGGGAGGGACATCAAAGTTCAGCGTCATCAGCTTCATGTAGACAGCAGGCCAAAAATGGAAGAACTACAAATTTTATGACCAGTGGGGCAAGGAACAGTTGTTTCAAGTTGCTTTTCTAACATGCCTGCCCCCATTTCTGTCTTCATGGACTGGATTGGCTGAATTTAGTGGTCACAACCTAATTTGGTAACATGTACATCATTTGAGTCTGTCCCGCTGTCCAGTTCACTGCCTCTGAATGAAGGGGACTGTTCCCCTGTTTTAGGTTCAGTTCATTGGCCCAGGAGACAGGGGACAAACTTGTGGTCGGAAAACTACAGTATTGGTGGGCCACGCCTTCATTTGAGGCATTGCTGAGGCTTCCTATCAAAGACCTGAGTGCTGAAGATGTCAATGCAATTGGTTTGCTCTCATACCATCTCCTGATAACGACAAAGGAGAACATTGCATCACTTCACCAAGCATGTGCTTGGAGCATACCTCAGTTTGTTTGTTCCACCCTTTGTGATCACCATGCTGTATGCGAAACTGTCTGGAAACGCAAGTGGGTCCAAGGTGTAGCAAAGGTTATCATGCATCCGGATCCTGATGACATCTAGTGATGTTACGGCCTGGCTCGGCCCGAAAGCCGTGGCTCCTGGCTGGCCTGGAGCGGCTCAGGCTCACCAGAATCGAAGCCTGAGCCTCAAGCTACAGCTCAGGCTGGCTTAGGCTTGGCTGAGGCTTAAGCCCCGGCTTGTAGCTCTATATAGTAAACAAATATACAATTACATAATCTACAATCCATTCATTTTTTGTTCGTGTTTTCCCCATTCCGTTTGTTCCCAACCCTTGTATCCGATCTCCGAGACTCTATACCAGTATGTACGAGCCCATAGAACTCCCACGTCACGTCTCAGAATGGAGTTCCATCCACACAATCTCAAAGTGGCAAAGCAAGTGCCGCCATTCATTCTGCACCCAAATTCATTCATTTCCGAGCTCTACAAGTGTATAGCAACCCAAATGACCCATAGCTGTGTCCCCGAACAGAGTGTTGAATGCACTGTTTGTATTCCCCTCTCCAGTGCTGTGACGACTGTATCGCATTTCTGTCCTTTCGTCTCACTCCGGAGGCTTTAGTTTTGACTTGTGCAAGTGTATATCGAGTCGGACA
This sequence comes from Megacollybia marginata, assembly GCA_003313965.1. NCBI lineage: Eukaryota > Fungi > Basidiomycota > Agaricomycetes > Agaricales > Porotheleaceae > Megacollybia > Megacollybia marginata. Next base: position 25,721 of record QLOY01000765.1, on the reverse strand, counting down.
AGCCGTACGATCCACCACGCCAGTAGTATTTAGTCAGTTATGTCGCATTTTTTTGTCCCGAGCCCCCATCAATTCCCCCGGTTTCCACCCTTTCGTTTCAGTCCACATACTTCAATTTCGACTTGTACGTGTATATAGACCTAATCGAGCCCCATGAACCACTATGCCACAAAACTTCGTTCTGTCACAGCAGTTCCCCCTCCTCGAGCCAGTACTTGTTCTCCCACTTCTTGGTAGTGTAGAGCCGTGGCTCAGGCCATGGCCCACGGCCTGGCAAAATTGAAACCTGAGCCGTGAGCCTTGCAAAGCCGTGTCACAGGCCTGGCTCAGCCTGGCTTGAATAGGCTCAGCTCAGCCGGCTAAGCAGCTTGAGCCGAGCTGTTAACATCACTAATGACATCAGTATTCTCAAGGTTTTCTTTTCGTCTTTTTACCTTTTTCCGCAAAATGGGTCCATGTTCCTAGGAGATGGGGGGCATGGTGGAGGTCTACAGTGGCAGCAAAAAGTTTGTTAAATCCGAGTTTTTTACACAATGAGGCCGATATCTCTGGAAGGTGCAACTATCATAACAAACTTCAGTGGTGAAATTTGTAGCTAAAGGACTGTAGTTTATGTATCTAAAATGACGTTGTGACCCGTTGCCTCTGTTGCGAGATATCGCGTCCACTTTCAGAAAAGTGCCAAATTTAGTACACGTGCTTGCATGACAGCTTGCAGAATTTGTTCGAAAAATCATATTTGCAGATGGAAAAGTGCTAATACTTTGTGTGCCACCCCTTCACCTCATTGAGGGCTGCAACACAACGTGGCATTGAATCATATAGATTATGAATAAACTCAACATCCAGCTTAGACCATTCCTCCTGTAATGCCTCCCACAACTCATTTAAATTCATTGGCATGGGTGTGCGGTGATGCAGGTTAGTGTCCAACTGATTCCATGCAGACTCTATAATGTTCATATCAGGTGAGGAGGGTGCCCATGGCAATACATCAATGCCATTCTCCTCAAACCATGATTGAACAAGGTGTGATGTGTGTTTCGGATTGTTATCCTGCTGGAAATAAATGTGGAAATAAATGTCGGATGGGTCTGTATTGTGGTCTCAGAGGCTGGAAAGGAAGGATGCTTGTAAAATGTGGACATACTGTTTTGCATTCATCCGTCCTTCCACACGATGAAGCCTCCCTGGTCCACTTGGTCCAATGCAACCCCAAACCTGCAAGTTTCCACCTCTGTGCTTGACTACCTTCTTGACATTCCGGTCCAAAAACTCTTCTCCCTTACAACGACGACAGTATTTCTTCCCATCCAAGCCAAAAAGGTTGAATTTGGACTCATCTGAGAACCAGACGCAATCCCAATTTTCACCCACCCACTCTCTGAATTCTTCCGCCCATGCTGCGCGTTTTCTGACATGTTCCTGGTGTAGCATTAGTTTCTCCCTCCACACACGACCATGTAGACCAATTCTCTGCAATGCTTGGCAGACGGTTCGGTCTGGGGCATCTGGGAAAAGCAACCATTTCACATCAGAGCCATCACAGGCCGTGCTGTTGTCGATTGCACGCTCCATTTGACGCAAATCACAATCCTCAAACCGCCGAGGACAACCAGATTTGTGTGCAGAGACATAAAAATTGGGGTTTGAGCCCTGTCTTTGTAACCGGAGGTGATTTGTACGGACAGTATGGTAGCGGATATTCAACTCTTCTGCAATTTCTCCATATGGCTTGTTCTCCTTCTCAGCCATCTGCCATATCCGTGCTTTCTTTGTTGGTGTGACATTTGGACCTCTAGCCATGTGTAGAGCACAAAAAAGAAGTGACTGGAATGGGATACCGAGCGTTGAAATCAAACTGATGACGTGGCCACATGATGTGGCATGACTAAATTTGGCACTTTTCTGAAAGCGGACGCGATATCTCGTGACAGAGGCCATGGATCACAACATTGTTTTAGATACATAACTACAGTCCTTTAGCTACAAATTTCACCACTGAGGTTTGTTATGATAGTTGCACCTTCCAGAGATATTGGCCTCATTGCATAAAAAACTCGGATTTAACAAACTTTTTGCCGCCACTGTACCTCATCCTACTATCATATAGATGGGTTAGGGAAGCAGTGTGGCAATTCATGCCGGTGTGCTCAGGGACGTGTCAGGGATGGTGTCATTGGCTATTTTGAGCTTTTTTAGAAAATGAGCCTAACTTTTCGAGTGACACCTAATTGCATAGGATTGTAGGATTACGAAAAAGGAAAATCCGTGTAGGATCGCTTTTTTGCTGTAGGATTAGCCTTTTTGTGTAGGATTGTCCTGCCAGCTGTGGGATTGCACCCGACTGCTGTAGGATAGCTAGTTCTAGTAGTGTCACGAACAATATTTATTTCCCCATCTTGCCGGGGTCTAAAAACGTACAAATGAGCTTGCCTGAACATATAATACACGTCTTTTCTGCCTGCAAGTTTACAATAATGGTGGGGTTGTTCTCTACATGAGGAGCCAGAAATGGTTGATGTGCACGTCTCATCAAAGGGCTTCAAGCAACGCCATCTGCAGGAATGGGGGGAGGGAAACATTGGATTGCAGGATCTTCAAATTTACTACGTTGCACCCTTGTTGTGCTTGCCTTGGCATCTGAAAGTCAGCTTGTAAAATGAGCGCAAAAACAAATGCTTACCTTCAGCAATTTCATAAGCTTCATGGGGCGGCAGCAGGTTGGGATTATGAAGTAAGTGTGCATGGGTTGGTGCCATTGTGGCTTTCGGAGGCACAGTTGGATGCTGGGAAGCAGTACTCGGATGGAGCACTGCGACGCCTATCACCACAGTGAACTGGCGCTTAGAAGGGGTGACAGATGAAACAAATAAGCTACAGATAGTTTATATTAGAAATGTAGCAAAATAGATAGGACTTACCAACGATGCGAGCGTGATGTTTGATGAGAAGTGTTAATTGTCACGTGGTCACCACCCCCTTCATTGCACTCCCCTGCGCACTTCAAGCTTCAGGTCTAAATGAGGTAAGTGCCATTCATTTGTCTTGTATTCTCATAGACTAATTTTAAGGTCAATATTCGTTCCTTGTTTCCAATACGATGTTTCACTTTGGTGACTAGTCGTTGCAGCGCTCCACTTGAGTGCTGCTTCTCATATATATAGATGCTTGATTCATCTTGGAACTGTGTCCAGCATAAGCCCCGCTCCGTCCTGCACGATGTCGGGCTGCAGAAGACGTGTTGGATTCTTGGTGGAACCCCGCTGTCGAGGTACGTTGTTTTGAATTGCATTTGCAAATCACTTATGTCCCTGTAGGAACAAGCCTTTGACGGTATTCACTGAATCGGACAAACGAAACCTGTTTTCATCTATGACGTTTCACTGTGGTGACTAGTCGTTGCAGCGCTCCACTTGAGTGCTGCTTCTCGTATATATAGACGCTTCGTTTATCTCGGAATCATGTCCAGTGTAAGCCCCGCTCCGTCCTGCATGATGTTGGGCTGCAGAAAATCGTTTTGATCATCGTTCTTTCATTGCCTCTCTACCATCATGTCAATGCATTCAATCAATTCATTATCATTATCATTATCTACAAGTTGTTAAACTTCCCCCCTCTGCAGTTTCCATGCCAGGAGCTCATCCTGTGCGATTTGAAGTTTCCTCTGATAGTCCCGTTGACTCTCCTGGGCCTGCTCGAGCTCTCTCTCATAGTTGCGTCGCAGGCTTGCCCAATCATCTGAACTGATAGTGACCTCATGATTGCGCTTAGTGGTTTCTGCACCCGTAGACACTCGGCGATGCTTATGAGCAGTGCTGTCCTCGTCGTCTGACACCTCAAAGAAATTGGGACTGTGCTGACGCTTCCGGGCACCTAGGAATGCGGTATGGGCCTCAATGTGCTGACACCTAGTTATATTGGCTTTATTGATGGCAGCCACTGTCCGATTCAGGATCATTCGTGTAGGTGAAGCAGGGATTGGCTGTTCGGGAGCATTGGAGGCCTTGAATCCATAAGTTTCCTGCAGGTGTTGTGGTGCTGGACCTTCTGCACTCCAAGGAGCCAGCCCCTTTGAGTCATAGCGTACTCGAAGCATCAACAAATAGGCCTGATGTTCCACCTTCAGTCTCTTCTGGGATCCAAAGGCAAATTCCGGAATTTTGCAGTCCCGGTCGCGATGATCCGGGTTGATGCACTGAAGATCTGGTGAGTATGAATCCATGATAATTGAGTTGATACCACTCCCCAGCGTCGTCGAAACGTGTTTTCCCCATGCAGAGTTGGACTCTGTAATCGTGCCCATTCGTGCTGGACCTAGTGGCACGAGGCTGATCCCCACTCCAACTCTCAATGAGTCGGCGTATCTCTCTACCGACTTGGGTTTTAGTTTTGAGGTCGCGATAGTCAGACATAGTCCCAGGGTGGTTAGTCTGTGACAGACGCTTTTACAGCTGCTTTTATATGCATCCAGAAAAGTATTGTCTTATTGTAATGTCTTATTCGCTATGCTGCTTGGACATGCCAATTTGGTATACGATTCAGCTTGGATGTGAACAACAGCTGTTCTGCTTGAACATTACCTGTGTTCTTGACGCTCACCCACAACTGCCACTGCTCAGTATGACGGACCTCGATTTTACACAAATTTCGTTTCAACAACTCCGTGACTACAGAGCCAAAGTGTTTCCTCTCCATGTAGTCCAACCTGGGTACGATCCGTTCTTCTCGTTAGAGACACCTCAGACTTGGCTCTCTGCACCGGCATTCGCTGTCCTCAAGGACAAAGACTTCACATTTTCACCATTAACATCAAATCCATCTTATCAACAGATGTTGGCCTTTAGACATTGGGTACGTATTATTGGCACATCTTTTTCTTTCTCTCATATCTCTGCAGCTTCTCCCAGAATCACTTCGATCGCACTTGTTCTTCTCTATGGATGCAGTCGACACTTGGGTGTGCGAGACTGCCATCCAACTTTATATTGAATCCTCTCAGCCGTCAGATGCCCTGGGCGGTACGCGCATGATCCCCGATGAGGCAACAGGGTCTTCAAAAGTCACTACCGAAAACGTTGTTACCACTGTCGTAAATGTTTCTGAGCCCGCTCATGAGCCGAGTCCGATTGTGGCTCTGCCTACCACTGATACCAGACTACTTGATATGGAGCTTACACCCATTGACACCTCCAAATATGCCCACACTTCCAGCGGTCAGATCAAAGTCACAAAAAAGATGTCCATAGAGCAGATTTTTGCTTTGAATGCAATTCCAGCAGAGTTTGAAGTCCTCTGCAATGGCAAAAGAACGGCTTACCTGGTCGACTTGTCTTTACTCACCAATAAACTCGCAAAGACAAAGATGCAGTTGAAAAGTGTGGGCTTTATTGTGCTACATGAGGTAGATCTCCACTTGAGGCTTTTTCTTACTAACCCGGCTGTTAGGTGTTCGACTCATATCATACGATTTCTACTGGTCGCTCGAGTGGTGATGTATATGTTATTGATGTGTTTGGGTCAAAGCAGGTTTGGTCCCGCCACATTTATCTTGAATGCAATGGTTACAAGTGCTGTGAGCACCATGTCCCTGACCATACATTCAGACAGGGGGTGAGGGACTTGGAGCCTCGTAAAGAGCAGTGGAAAGCTGATAGACAGGCGATACAAGAATCTGAGCGTCTTGTCTCTGGACGTTTGTACCGGTAAGTGACTCTACCAGTATATCTCCCAACTCATGAGGATTCAGCTTCTACGAACGCATAATGAAGTGTTCTAATCCCCGGTGTGCTGGAAGACCCAGACTCTACGAACTGAAGCAGGAACGGCTCGGCAAATTGTGGTATGTTGGCTGTGAGCATCAGGAGGACCCACAGTATGGAAAAGAACCCCACCGCCACCACTATATCCCACTTGAGGTCCAAGAGCATGATCTCCATGCCTTGATTCAAGCTAATGGCACAACCACCAACCTTCAGTCCCATAATATACCGTGTCCTACTGTTGTGCATCCCAGTACAACCCAGACAACTTGTTATAGGTCTCAGTTCTTTCCGATTTCATCTATTGAACATTATATAGAGCACCTGCATGTTTCAAACTTTGAAATACTATCTGCAACATCTCTGCGTTCGCAAAGCTGTGGTTCAAAACTGCACATATATGTTCCGGTTGGATCAACAAATGATAAATGTGCCCTTGTTATACCAGAGCAGGCACATAACCATCCTTCATGGATTGTTTCTTCTGAAACTATTGATGATATGGTGTTACTGCAGGACATTTATGATGCCACGAACTCAGATATAATCAAACCGAAAGCGTTGAAAACTGGTATGTTTGAAACACTATACGACATTGGTGTCTGACCACTCACAAAGCTTCTACTACGAGAGCAATGTTGGACAAAGAGACCTTTGAATCACAAGCCCCAGTTTACGCCCAGTCTGCTAAACTTAGAAGGGCAGTTCACAAGATCAAAACTGATAAGAACCCAGACGGTATGGGCTGGAAAGGTAACCAGTAACCCCTCTGCATCTTCGTCTTTAACTTGTTACTAGGAGCTCAAGCAGAATACGAGCGTGAACAAAAACTGTCAGCAGAAGAGCGCTACATGTGGATGCTCCTTCAAGAGAATGACATAAAGCTCATTGTTACTATGTTCAAGGACGTCGTTGCAGAGATTCATGAAATGACAATGATTACAGTCGACTACACATTCAAACGCATTGCTGACAGCATGAATGAATGGCAGGTAGTTGGTTATAGTACATTGCATAGCCGATGTGGGTGGCCTCTCCAGTTATAGATTATATCTCCTCACTTCCTATTAGGTATTACTTTGGTGTCATTCTACTGCAACAAGCAGGATCGTAGAGCTTTTTTCCTCTTATTCCGAGCCTTGTTTGAATGCGTATACAATGTTACCAAGATGCCACTTCTCTTTCACTGCTTTACTCAAGGCAGAGGGCAGTTGTGAATTGTTATGTTAGATGCTGAAGCCACACAAGTATTGGGCTTGGCTGACTATTTGATCGCGAGTGGTGCTAATAATCCTGCCACGACAGGAATTTCTAATGATGATCCGATTGAGTTGGTTGGTCATGTAATCAAGACTTGCATCAATCATTTTAATCGGTTTGTGCATGTCAGTGTTTGCTATAGGAGCAATATTAACCTACATCTAGGAACATTGACAATGTGGATGCTGCTCCTGAAGCAAGAAGCTATCTCAAGACCATCCTCCATATCGATAATGAAGAGCAGCTTAAAGAGTATGACAACTGGTGTTTAGATGAATGCCAGTCCAAGAGCGTACAGAGTAAGTTGATGATATAATTTTGATACCATATGTTGATGTTGCAGACTGGTATGCTCACAAGAAAAGCAATCCGTGGTTGCTTCAGAGCATCAACCGCTTTCTCTCTCCAATGGATAAAGAGAGTTGGGATATCACATTGTCCACCAGTAATCTCAGTGAGACAGGACATGTTGTCAGAAATGAGGATGGAATAGCGCTCCCACTTCTGGTGGGTATTCAAGCGTAAGTCTTTATTCATTTTATGAAAACTTTGACAATGATTGTACAGTGCAAGACAACAAGACCAGGAACTTATTTTCAACCTTCGTGTATTTGATGCACAAGGTGTGAATCCAGACCCATGGAATGGTCCAAAGAACCGAGAGGCACGCAACGACCGGCGTCGAGAGCTTCGTCTTCAGCAGACTATGGTGATCAATGAAGACAAATCCAAACTCGCAGAGCTACAAACACGTATCCAGGAGTTGAAGGAACAGGTCAAAGGGTCGCAGGAGCAGTCAAAACCCTTGCGGGACTGACTGAAAGACATCAAGGGAGATCGTAGCCTTTCTGATGAACGACGCCACTTGAATGAGAAGCTGAAGACAGGTCAGGAGCATAGAAGACAACTTCAAAGCCGCATCAAACAGATTGAAGAATCTTTGGCTTTCATACAGTTAAAGGAAGCATGCCATGGCCGACGGATTACCAGTCCTACTAAGGTGAATAGCCTTGCGCCACCCACCCCATCAAAAAGAAATGTTGACGTATCTACTACACCTACACCATCCCGACCTAACACGCCAACACCATCTGCTGGTCTTGCTACCATTCTGACACCTACACCATCCAGACCTTACACCCAACGCCACCACCTCCTGGTCCTGCACCAACACCAGTCTCCCCTCCATCTGTTCCTTCTACACCAAGATCAAACCGAACACCACCTTATGGTCTTCAAATGTTCCATGATGATGATTTCAATGGAGTCCTTGCTGAGACGTCTGTTGAGCCATCCAGAGAACAAGATATAGATTGTCTTCTTAACATGCTTGGTGACGAGCAAGTGAATAACATCCTATCCAAGACATTCTCTCAACCAGTAATGGCAAGAGCGCCGTCTCAACCTCATCAGGTGTTGGCTCTGCCCTCATCCCAATCAAAGGTAGCATCTCCTAGGTGGTCAAAGACAACACCTACAGAGCAACTACCCAAAGCGTCATCTTCTGTGATAAGCACGCAGGAACCACCTGAGATGTCTTCCTCTTCAATTGTGACAATTGACCATCGTAGAATTGATGGATTAGATCCTGGGCTGATACTTGAATCAGGAGCAACACGGAAAAGAAAGCAGTCAAAGAAGGCTGCAATGAGCAGTGGCATGGATGACTTAGATGATGTTGAGGAAGTCCTGCATCGAAAACGAACTAGGCGTAGACCATAGATATGATAATTCCACTTGTGTATAGATTGTCTGGACCCTCCGGATGCTCCGATCCTTTGGTAATAAATTGTTCTTGATAAAACATTGTGACAGCACTAAAAAGAGTAATCCTACAGCAAATAGTCCAATCCTACATGATATCTTCAATCCTACAGCAAAAATATCCATCCTACAGCAGATTACCATAAAGGGTAATCCTACAATCCTATGCAATTAACCTAGACTCTAACTTTTCTGCTTGCAGCTCTTCGGGCTTTTTTAGCTTGCTACACCTTGAGCAAGGTGAAAAAAGCTTGACGTAAGAATACTGATGGAGTACATGCCATTGGGTGTAATACAAGCCCAGCTATCTGCTCCAGGGTTTGTCATTGAAAGGATGTGCAGCCACTGCCTATCTATGACCATACAAGCTTTACTTGCAAGGAATGTCCTGCAGAAGGAAGCGGAAATCAAAGAAACGGCTATTCAAAAGTTGACAGATTTTCAGACGGACAAAGAGGTCAGGGCCAAGTTGAGTGATGTCTGCAGTGTCTTGTTTGGTGTAGATGAGAGCGGAAGACCAAAAGCTCCAGAGGTTCAGTCATTGTCACAGTAGATAGCAAATAAAATCGGATCAACGTTTGCACAAAGAGTGACACGTTCCTACCATTTGCCTAGGCTCGAGTCTACCACATACCAGAATTTTCAACATGTGTAATTAGGAACATACAAAGTTGCACGCTCACACGAATTGCGCTCGGCGGAATGTTGCGCTCTCCATAGAATGGACAGCGCTAGTGCTAAGAAGTTACGAATGGTGCGCTACTACACGGCAACTGTAGATTGATTAAATGGACAATCCGACAGACCCCCTGGCACTCGACCTATTCTATTAATCACGCCAGCAGACCGCTTTTGGGTGTTGTTTCGGTAGATTCCAAGTAGATTCAATCCACATCGCATGTCACATTGTCGAGATCCTCAATCTGTCCACTATGCTCATACACTGCTGAAACTCAACCATTGTCTTGAGTCTAGTACACAGCCTGCACTCAAGGGTTAAACTAGCAAGCTTAGTTCTGCGGGCATATTTTCGCTTAACCCACGCTCAGATTGACACTTTGAGGGTGGGTGTTATGTCAATATGTCCGATCAACATGCGAACTTGAAGTACCATGCTGTTAGAAGGCATCGAAGCGGCATGCCGGTGGCTTTCATCCACACATGACAGTCCGCGTTGAAGATGCGTGTCATCCTTAGTTTATGGGACACAGGGAGACTAGATATCTGGACAGTTGATGACCCAGCATCTCAGGGTTCGAACGAGAAAGACGGTGCCAATTTTGAGCGCACAAGTGTGAGTGTAGTGCTAATGGCCTGAGCATGCTTGCGTATACAAGGAGAAGCTTTGTTCCATCGTTATTATATATGTGTTCGACTTGACTCTAAAAAGAAAGGGATGAATGACTTTGTTCAGCCAGATTAATGCACGTGTTCAGTAGGTGGTTATCACCGGATGCTCAACTCATTAACCGACACTTGAGCACGGCATAAGTTTTTCAATCATCATGGACAATCTTACGCTCGTCTCCAATATAATCGGAGCATTCACAAGGGCGGGACTGGGCATACTCGAACCTGGTTCATACACTTCTGTTCCTTGATTCTCTGGAATGCGCCGGAGAGTCATCTCTACAGTTTATCACAAGTCTATACCGACAAAATTCTCAACATCACGCAATGGCACAAGTTTGTGAAACAGTTGAATTCGCAATGGACCGAAATCACAGCATTTGTTACTGTTTCTTCCCACCGATCACATATCATCTCTCATACTTTCATAGGCAGGGCTTGTCATGACAGCCAATATCGCTTTCCTTGCCGTTCCCAACATTCAACTTGCTGCTCAAGTTTTGTCTTATCTGTCTACTCTCGCATGTATAGGATCTATCGTGATCGGACTCCTGTTACTTCGGAAACACCGCCCACCGGAGCAAAGTGAAATCAAGCGTATCGTGAACCATGCATTTCTGCCGATGACTCCATTTTCTCAAGTCTTTTTCTTCTAGATATCCTTTCTGAACCAGCAACGACCGTTTCTCTTCACATGACGAAATGATGTATCGACTCAGCGTAATTCTCTTCATTGTCGCTGCGGCATCGCTTGTATTTGAAGCCTCATCTCGTGGCGTTCAAGCAACCTTTGGGTGCGCCCTTGTTATCATCATTTTGCTGATGATGATATGGTGCGTCGTGACCGCTATCAAGCAATCGTACTTGTAGGCACATGCTCGTTCTTACTAGAATTTTCGTACAGCCAACAGATTGAAATCTTGAAACATTGAGGAAGCTGAACGATCAGTGTATCGTACGGTAGGTGTAGCGTAGCCAGTGCCATAAAGCCATAATGCATAAAGAATAGGTGATTGGGTGGTGACATCCTGGGCCCGAAACTGGAATCTCACAGGTAGTAAGCAGCATCTTTGCGTGGGATTATGTAGTCCCAATCAACCTAGACTCTGCCGTATAGGAAAGAAGTAGAGGAAGAAAGAGAGTCCATTGCCGACCTGTGCGAGTCACGTTGGTACTAATAAGCGCCAAGAGCCGAACTAACATTCGACTTCGAGAAGTTCTTTTTTTAAGTCAGGAACTGGTGTAGAGAAACACGATGCAGGACGACAACTGTTTGGCAGCTTCAGCGTCTGCGGGGTGTGAACCGGTGTCAAGAGCACGGGGTGTATGGCGTTGGTATGGCGGGTGCCTTGCAGGCTAGCCTCCCTGCCACCCATTTGACCCGGATTCAATCATGCAAGACACAGCTCGGTTTCGGCTGTCCCGGAAACTGAGTCGTGACACAATACTGTATGTAAAGTAACCGCTGATTCGGCTTTTGTCTAATGCATACTGACTCAGTCAACGCTGTTACTTTCTCACCTGATGGAAGATGGTTAGTGTCTGGCTCAGATGATCAAACAATTCGTGTCTGGGACATACAGACCCTGCAGAATGTCGCTGAGCCTCTCCGAGTTGCAAACAACACTCATTCCATCGATTTGAAACTATATCCTTCCTCCCCCAAAGACTCGGAGCCCGCTAAGCCTGAGTCCGTTGTTTTGGGACTTGCGCAAGAGAATGCTGGTCACAGGGGTGGTAGTCGGGTGGGTTCCATTTCCTCATCTTCCAGGTTGTCTTAACCAACAGGTTCCCGCCAGCAACGCCAACCTAACGATATACGAATGGGTAAAGCCTATTTGCTCCCGCCACCGGTCAATGTGTGTTCTCGATAGTAATCTTGCGTGCTACAGTTCTTACTATTTGTTTCTGCAGGCAGAATCCGAATCGAATGACAGTCTGAATCATCCAAATCATACACTAAAATCTGAACCGACACGGAGCATTGAAAACCGGTGTGAGCCAGAAGTGTCGACTGACGATTCACGTCAGGCTATCATCCCAACAGAGCACGAGCCTAAGGCTGTTGATAAACCAGACTTGTCAATCGATAATTCACCTACCATCTTACCCGCGCAAGACGAGGTTAAAGAAGCTTATCCTGCCGAAGCATCCACCGTTCGTAATTTTCTAACCTGGTATCTCAGTGCTAATGCCCATGCACATACTTTAGACAATCGACAGGAGACCAACTAAGACGCTCACGGAGGTTCGTGTGCTCCAATGGAGGTTCAATTGACATCTCATCTTCCGTAGAAGAGCATATTCGCATGGCTGCGAAACATTATGCCCTGTTGGTGCTGCTAAATGACACCTATTCTTTATGGCACTGGCTACGATACACCTACCGTACGATACACTGATCGTTCAGCTTCCTCAATGTTTCAAGATTAATCTTTTGGCTGTACGAAAATTCTAGTGAGAACGAGCATGTGCCTACAAGTACGATTCCTTGATAGCGGTCACCTTACGGTCACCGCGACGCACCATATCATCAGCAAAATGATGATAACAAGGGCGCATCCAAAGGTTGCTTGAACGCCACGAGATGAGGCTTCAAATACAAGCGATGCCGCAGCGACAATGAAGAGAATTACGCTGTGTCGATACATCATTTCGTCATATGAAGAGAAACGGCAACTGGTACATACCCCCATATTATTAACGCCAGCGGAAGTCCATACAGCACTGAAAGCGGCTCATAAGTATAGTAAACATGTCGCTGCTGGTTCAGAAAGGATATCTAGAAGAAAAAAACTTGAGAAAATGGAGTCATCGGCAGAAATGCATGGTTCACGATATGCTTGGTTTCACTTTGCTCCGGTGGGCGGTGTTTCCGAAGTAACAGGAGTCCGATCACGATAGATCCTATACATGCGAGAGTAGACAGATAAGACAAAACTTGAGCAGCAAGTTGAATGTTGGGAATGGCAAGGAAAGCGATATTGGCTGTCATGATAAGCCCTGCCTATGAAAGTATGAGAAATAATGTGATCAGTGGGAAGAAACAGTAACAAATGCTGTGATTTCGGTCCATTGCGAATTCAACTGTTTCACAAACTTGTGCCATTGCGTGATGTTGAGAATTTTGTCGGTATAGACTTGTGATAAACTGTAGAGATGACTCTCCGGCGCATTCCAGAGAATCAAGGAACAGAAGTGTATGAACCAGGTTCGAGTATGCCCAGTCCCCTTCTTGTGAATGCTCCGATTATATTGGAGACGAGCGTAAGATTGTCCATGATGGTTGAAGAACTTATGCCGTGCTCAAATGTCGGTTAATGAGTTGAGCATCCGGTGATAACAACCACCTACCGAACACATGCATTAATCTGGCTGAACAAAGTCATTCATCCCTTTCTTTTTAGAGTCAAGTCAAACACACATATAATAACGATAGAACAAAGCTTCCCCTTGTCAAGTTCAACTACGCAAACATGCTATTAGCACCACACTCATACTGTAAAGGAGGGTTACGCACTTGTGCGCTCAAGATTTGCACCGTCTTTCTCGTTCGAACCCTGAGATGCTGGGTCATCAACTGTACAGATATGTAGCCTCCGTGTGTCACATAAATTACGGATACGCACATTCTAGACTAAGGAGATCAAGAAGCTTGCTCAAACTTTCAACATCATAAGGAGGGGCTGAATGGTGGGACGTTATCGAGTCTGTTGGTGTTGAGGGTTGTAAAATTATAATTTTGAAGTTACCCATTATTGTGAATTGGATCAAACCTCGTATCTCTTTTGCAATCGGCATGAGACGTGTAGGATCTAGACATGGAAAGTATTCGCAGTGCTTCCTATGTCAGACTAGTCAAGATAACTCAGCTTCATCTTTTATTGTCTGCATATTGTCAGTTTGCCCAACAAGAGTGACGAGACCCACAGACCCACTCGCCAGTATTCTGCCTCCATAGCATAGTCTGGATTGATTTCCTGAGACTTGTGGTCTGGCGATGTTATAGGATCGGACTCACCCAGCTGACTATATTCCTTTATGCCAGGAAGGCGATATTCATCCAAAACATCGACCATTTCATACCAAAATATGCACCGCTTTGTGTGATTGACGAAGTAGTACCAGTATTTCACCCCATATTGACCGTCCTTTTGACACGGATACAATACCAGCTCGACTTCCTTGTTTTCCAGTTGGTTTGCTTGCATAAGCTTAGTTACACCTAAACTGAAAATGCTATCTGCGGAAGAGTCCTTTATCGGGCCATGGAGAAGTATTCGCTAGGGACATCAGTTCCAAAGCTAGCAGTAGTAAAAATGAGGAAGCACATTTTGTGGATGAAAACAAAACACCGCACCCTCAGGGTGAGTGAATAAAACCCATCCTTTGATATTCTTGAGTCTAATACATGAACTTGAACGCCAAATATTGACTCCAGCTCACCTGGAAAAGGATGATGTCAAGGGAGGGATTTGACTTATGGAACACCGATCCTCCTCGTCTAACTATGAATTTTAGACAGTTTGAGTAAACGACGACTCTGTAGGAATCTAGGAGATACCATGTCACTTCTATCATACCTTCTCGTCTTGGATGCCCATATAGGCTGGAGTGGTGACGGTATACCCCCCAAGGTCCTATCTCTTAAGCTACCACCTGGAAATGTTTCTGTAGATAGGGAGGGAAGTGACTGCATGAAGTGGACTGATGGACCTTGTGAGCAATCATGTCCCAGACGGCCATCATTTGAGTCATTTTCGATGCCTTCGGGCGCGGTTTGTTGATCTGGATCAATGAAGACACGCATCCTCAACGCGGACTGTCATGTGTGGATGAAAGCCACCGGCATGCCGCTCCGGTTCTTCTGTTGAACAGCATGGTGCTTCGAGTTTGCATGTTGATCGGACACATTGACGTAACACTCACCCTGTCGGCCTGAGCATGGGCTAAACGGATGTCCGTAGGACTAAGCTCGCTAGTTTACTTGAGTGCACGCTGTGGATTGACTCAAGACAATGGTTGGGTTTCAGTAGTATGAGCGTAGTGGACAAATTGATGATCTCGACAATGGGGCGTGCGACTCGGATGTGGACTGATAACGAAACGACACCCAAAAAGGTGCTGATGTGATTAATAGAATAGGTCAAGGTGCCAGGGGGCATGTAAGATCGTAGAATTCTCAAACGAGCCTCTGGCTTCGGAAGCGTGACACCATAATTCGACTTTCTTGCAACCACTCTGCGTGCTGAAAACCAATGGAACCAGTTGTGCTTGACTCCGCTGTATTTCACAATGTTTTAGCTCGCTATCCCTCGAGATTCGCAGGTAGAAGAGACTTTGTCTACTGGCAATCCGTAGGATACTCACTGTTACGAAAGTGTATCGTGAACTAATCCAGAATTCTGACGATGCTGGAGCGACAAGGGTCAGCATTTCCTTCAATACTCAAGAAGCTAAACAAGGGGACACGGACCTGTTGTCAAAGGCCGGTCTAATATAATCTGGAAATACCCGTGTACTTATCATCTCCCTAGATCAACTCTTGGAAGCTGGTCAATAATGGCAGGGAATTTGATGAAAAGGACTGGAAGAGAATTACTAGACCAGGTGAATATACAATCAGCATCAAGTAATGGTGCTTACTCTCCAACAGGTCAGATAAATTCGAAGGAAACACACATAGGAGCATTTGGTATCGGATTTCACAGTGTTCTACGAGACAGTAATGAACCATCTGTAACTTCCAATGGTATGTCGCTTTTCAAATATGTACAAACTGCCTCTGAATTGCTTTGTCCAAGGTACGACATGTATCTTTCACTTCGACAATGTCACGGTCAGGCTACTTCATTCTAGTCAGTTTGTGCTAATGATAAAACTTTTACAGGGACGTATCACCTACGAGAAGAAAGACACACTTCAAGATGATAAATACGCAGGGGACACACAGGGTCCTGACTATGTTAAGCCTGTGGTATCGATCATGGTGCCGTTGCGGAACCCAGTCAAATATGACCCGAGTCTCTTGAGATTTTTGGCCTCTTCCCTTCCCTTCATGAAGAAGCTGGACACCATTATCATCAGATTTGGCTCATACAAAACAAAGATCGAACGTCTGACTAAAAACACTTCAAAGATTCCTCAGGATTTGCCGGCACCAAACCCATTGGAGGATGTTTCCATGTCCTGTAAAAGTAGGTTGTCTATTTGGCATCTTTGACGCCGCTCATGATGTCAGCGATCGAAGTCATTGCTAAAGTGCCCTCATCTATTCATCAGAGTATTAAAGTCGTATCCTCTGACAATGACAGTGCCAAAGAACGATCCATCAAAATCATGACACCACCAGCATCGTCAGATGATACCGTGACAGAATCCATGAAGCTCGAACTTTACTCAGTTTCTGCAAAGGTTCCAGATACAAATGAGTACAGAAAGTCCTCTGATGAAGCAAGCAAGATTTCCCAACGGATTGTTTGCGATCTACTCTATCATCACGTTAGCATCCTGGTTACATAGTCTAATCCAATTCTAAACTCCAGTCAGGTAACTGGAACAAAAACTCAGCTGGAAGTGAATGGTACGCAAGTTAGTACTGCATCTGCTGGAAGCTACATACTTGGTGAACTCGCAAAGTTAGTCTCATCTGATCCTACTTTCCACTGTTCTAACTTGCACATAGTCAAGAGGGTTATATATACATTGTAATTAGCCCTCGAAATGCAACCTTCCGACTAATTTGTATCCTTTAGGGTCAAAAGTCCTCACAACGAACTGGAATGGCACTACACTTGAACTCGGCCTCTTTTGAATGTACCTCAGAGCGAGAATATCTTGACTCCATGTTTGTACTAATTTTGATTGGTGTACTCATGTTTATCTTTTAACAGCGATACCTCAAAAAGTATGCCAGCACCACTTAGGTTATATGCATCTAATAACTTGTAGATTGGAACACTATGCTCCTTCAACTAGGGGGATATCTTGCCCGATGCATCTATGATTCCCGTCTACTCAAGATCAAGAGCTCCTATCCTTGTTATTCTGAGGCTCGAGAACACATGGTGGATCTCATGCGATCTGTGGGTTTGATACGTACCCATTCAATATCCCATGGCTTGCTGGACACAGCTGATACTGTTGTGAAGTCGTTCTTCGGGTGCAGGCCAGATTTCGAGATCCCTGGAAGGCACAAAATCGAGAAAAACTCCTATTTTTGCATTGCTCCTCCAATTTTACTGCACTTTTTCGACAAGAGGCCTGATGATGTGTTACCTGATGACATTTGGAATGTAATGGGGCATGCACTTGCGTGCCACGGCATTGTCAAGGAGATCGAACCTGTTCGCCTTCACGAGGTCACCCGAGAAATTACAGATAAAACAAAGTTGCATGCTTTGATTCGCTGGCTCCTTTACGAAGGCAGCATCAGCGGTGACAATCGAGCATTATACCTCAAAAATTACACATTTTCCATCCCAACTGTATCAGCAAAAGATCTGGGGTCTGTTTTGTTCTACTCCACCAGCGACAGCTTTGTACCACCTGACCTTTCTCACGTAATGCCTTGGGATATCGTTCGCGGTCTCAACCTCGACCACCTGTCGGAAGCTTTTGGTTGGAGTCAATTCAAACCAAAGGAGTGGATTAAGAAGCAAATTGAATCAATATCTGCATCCCAAGCGGTAGAGAAATTGTGCAGTTATCTCAATTTCGCTACCGAAGATGAACTGCAGGAACACATCACCGCAATCCTCAAACATCACTATGATCGCCTTAAACTGGAATTTTATGAACAACTTGATTTGCGTATCAAAATTGACACTATAGTCAAGGATGAGAAAACGAGGGACAAAGCATTCTGTCGTCTCGGAATCACAACAGACATGGAATCAATTTATCAGGAACTAGTCAGACGGTACTTTGTTCCCTTTGCTGATTTCAGGTCCTGATACCCTATAACTAGATTGCAAAACAAAGCGACTGACGTGCCAACACAGAACAAACTCGTTGAATATTTGGGACATCTCTATCTAAAGGATGATAAGCTCTCCTTAACGAAGGATCAGCTTAATGCTCTCAAGCTTTGGGGAGCATGCGAGTGCCACTCCAAGTCTCGCGAGACTAACATATACTCGATCCATGATCTTTATGAACCGGCCAGTCATCTATATGGACTCCCAGTGCTTCTGTGGGGAGGCGATTGGAATCAACACTCGGATCAGCAAACTCGTGGCGGTTGGCTTCTATTATCACACAGTCTTTGTAACTGATTATTTCTGAAGAACGCCTTCTTAGGCATTGTGGATTAAGAAAGCTACCAAAGACGGTAAAAGAGGTTATATCTCTATTCACAACAGACTCCAACTCCCAACTCTTGCGAGAGGGACTTGATGCTGTGGACTTGCTTCAGACATTGCTTAGGTATCATAATCAAGACCCTAACACATCATCATACCTGAAATCAGCTTCAAGTCGCTGGGTCCCAATACGACGCGATGATCAGTGTTACATTTTGCATACTTTGGGCGAGGTAAGCAATAACTTTAGCATTTTCAGAACAGTTTTCAATAATGTCAGATCGCTTTGGATGATATTTGGGGTGAAGTTGGCTTTCATGTAGTCGAAAAAGCTCTTGTCGACTATCTGGAAACACTTGGTGTCCAAAAACATCCGTCGATCAGTGATTTGATTAAGCGGCTGCGTGAGAGCCCCCCAAAGGATATGGAAACGGTGGTTAAAATCCTAGGCATAGTCGCCAAGTCAAAACGTACGTCTCCCATCTCCCAAAGGAATGCACTATAGATTTCTGTATAGATCTAGATGACGTGAGCTCACTGGCAGAGATCAAAATCATTCCCTATGAGTCTGAGCACGTACCAATCCAGAAATGCTTTTTGTACCAAGATGGAACATCTAAACCATATGTCAAATTCTTCCCATCCATTGATCTATCGGGTGTGGCAGATGTTGCAGCCATCAGCCAGTTTCTAATTGGTCGGTGTAATGTGCGCTCTGCACCATCAGGCATGGACATAGCATGCAAGCTGAAAGAGGATGGGGAAGTCTTCTACCAGAAGTTACTTGCTGGATCAGAACTGGGGTGAGTCTCGATACTCATTGACAGTTTGACTCATCGGTAAAAGAGGCGTTATAGAGGTACTTCATATCGTCGAACTCCACCATCTACTATATGGTGGAGTTGCGGATATCATGGTGATTGGCTTGAAACCATGTCGGATGAAGACCAGAGTTAAGCACATTGAACATGAGGGCCATGCATTTGAGTACACCATAGCTCAAGCTTCCACTATCCACACACATGACGAATATCTTTCCAAGGTGTGGGTTGCACCAAAGGAACTCAAAAGTAGGGTGCTACGATAGAGAGAACTTTGCCTATTCACCTCCACAGACTTTTATAAGTCCTTGGGCTCGAAGGAATGGCGAGGCAACATTGATAGTTCACGTTCTGTGTCAAATATGCCACAAAATAGTGGAGGTGAGACTCCCCATTGTCTTATTATTATCATTCCTTGAAATTTTCAAAAGGCACCTCTTCTTCTCTCATGAGGTCATTAAAATTAAGCCCTGACATTTGGAAAAAAAATCGGATGGTAAAGGGTATGTGACATTCAAATTGCAGCATAGTACCGCTAATGTGTAGCTCAGACTTCACAAACAAAGACCTTCCAAATGAAGACATAGAAGACATAGAAAACTTGGTTCGGCGTATTGGGGAAACAAACCCAAGTCTGGACCAATTCAAGGTTCGGATAAATCATACAACACAACCTCAACAGCCACAAAACTTTTGCAAAGCTCCTCAGCGGCTTCAAAGGTTGAAAAGTAAGCGTTACAATGTTAGGATCATTTCTGAACTGATACAAAAGTCACTGAAGATGTTGATGTTTGGATCGTTGCAGATGGTAAGCCCTGTTCTTGCACTCTGCATGCCGTGAACTTACTTAATATGAAGGGTCTGTGTCAGAACACACCGCTGTGCACTTCAAAGGCCTTCTTGAACGATTCATGAAGGTTTTTCCTAGAACCAAGCCATCCATTTACTATGACAATAGTCAGCCTGTGGTCAAGGGTTTTCTTGAGAAGGACTATGGGGTATTTCTCAATCTTGCTTACTTTCAGAAAGAATGTGAGTCTCACCATTTGACCATCTTTCAGGCCACTGACAGGATGGTCTCCTACAGACAGGGATCAAATTGATAGGAGCTTATGCATTTCATGGTAATTCAGTCATAAATATTACTCTTGGCCTAACTGCTTTTCCTTTGAAGGTACTTCACAATAGCACATGAAATTGCTCATGCGCAACAGCAGTACCATGGTCATCAGCACCAGATTATCATTTCAAAAATCTGTGAAACATACATTGGAAAATTCTTGAAAGAGTTTTCTGATGAGTTGAATCTTCAAGTTTCATCTAACCTAGACTCGGAGCTTGAAGACATTTTCAAGGCCATAATTAGAGGTCAAGCTGATGCTGCTTGATTGACTCCCATCATGAGTGCCACTTTTGCTGTAACCATTTGTAATTATGATGTACTATTGAGAATTGAGTGCAGTGAAAGAATCAAGGCTTGCTGAGTGTGAACACTTCATTTGTCATCTATGTCTTCAGTCTAACGAGCTTTGTTGCTACTTTGCTATTGAGACTACTAGTAATGTCTACGATCATGAGGTATATACCCTGCCCCAGCAAGTTTGGCAGTGTACTCCAGTGTACATCACTGTACACCAGACTTCACTGAGGGTCACTATATTACATTGCATGCCACTGGACTATGTAGGGACCATAGAAAGCATTCATAGACATACAATGGAGTCTGGTGTACTTCATTGTACTCCAGTGGAGCCTGGGGATTTTTCTATCAGTTGTTAGTGAGTTTGAGGGTAGAGGCTCAAATTGGAGTTCACTAGAGTTCATCGAAGTACAGTGAATCCCACTGTAGTTCAACCAATTCAAACTAAACTTTAACTGTAGTTGGCCACATTCATGGCCTCAAATATAATATACTGTAACCCTAACCTGCTAACTGCTGCTTTGCAGCACCCTAGCCTAACCTAACTGCTGAAGTCCAGAGGACTTCAGCATCCCTCAATGTACACAGTGACTTTTATTGGGAAGTCTGGTGGACTTTGCCAGCTTTCATAGGCATAGTATATTACTGAGATCAAGGTACAAGACCCCTGACATAGCTAATCATGTAGTTCCAGTCGCCTCCCTCTTACATCATACCCCTGAAAAGTACTTTTTGAGGATCCTGACTTGATTTGCAGGGAATTTGATCTATACAGCATACCTCTCTGATAGGGCATAAGTCATACCCCCCAAGCAGCCAAAAGGCATACATTTTAGAGGTTCTTTACTATAAATAAATATATACAAATTTGTAAAACCCACACCTGCTGCATACCAATTTCCAACAAAAACTTTCTTCCACTTGACCTGGATGACTTCTAAGCCAGTGAATCAGCCTTCTAATTGGATGGACATACAGACTCTGCTCAATCTGACAAATGAGTCAGACTTGATGGACAAATTGAGACAGACAAGGAGATTTACCAGGCAGTGATGGCTGCCAGAGAGGCATGGAAATCAATGGTGGTGATGATATTGGTGAGGAGTGTATTGCTGCAGTGGAACCTGCACCCACTCAGGGGATTTTCATCAAGTGTCTGTCATTAAAAGGTACCTTGATGATGTGATTGATCCCATTGCATGCCAACTTGAGGTACTAACTAGTAGGACTGGGATGATTCACCATTCAACCGTCAGCTCCACCTAGGAGATTGCTATACTCATACATAACCTGTAGTCATCACTAGAATACAAATCTATGTTCTACCAGAATCAGATACATTTTCAGTTTCTATTTTTAGAATCTTCCTGATAATGCATACTTTCTCAAAAGTCATACCTTTTTCCCGCTACCTTTAGGTAGAGGGCTTTAGAGCCCCCTAATTTAAGGTTTGGCTGGCAATCAGAAAAAACGGAGAAAAAGCTGTGCATTTCTATTTGGCTGTAAATAAATTCCACATGGATCTGCTCCACCCATTCATTACTCCGGTCTCATCCCTATTTAATTCATCCTCGCCTTCACCTACACCCATACTTCCCCTCTTACCTTTCCTAATGCCTGCCCCAATCGCTTTTTTGGATGGTCAGCGCGTTCCCGTCGTGTTTGACCAGTGACTTGATGTTCCCTATTGTCCTCCTGCCTGGTTGCATGGCTCCCCTTCTCATGTGTGTTGCCAATATGACAATGGCTTCACATTTTCCTGTCTCCTCCCCCTGTCTGCTTCTCCCCAAATTGGCTGCCTTGTATTAGGTTGTGACTGGTCAAATTCTGAGCTTGTTGCTCATTGTCGTTCATTTTACCTCCTTAGTTTTTCACCTGCTCAATGGTGTGTCTCAGGAAGTCCTCCATTCATGACGGTCCCGGATTCGGGTATCGTTGCTCCTTCTTTTCTGGCCTCTGTATGGCTGGGCAACCCTGTTACTGTATTTGAAAGTGATCCTGTCACATATTCTTCTCTGTCCTCTTCGAGTCCGCCTTAGGCAGGACCTGACCCTTGACCAAATCAAGGTTTCTTGTATGTGAGAAACCTTGATATTATCAACAAACCTTATGGACTCAACTATATGTAGATTGACAGGTACTGGCAGTACATACCACCCATCTTTTCTAATCCTCAGTCCCACCGCCACGTTCCTTCATCAGTCCTTTCTGCAGGACTGAAAATGCGCTTCGGACTATGGTCATGGTGCACGTGGCAACTCTGCTTTCTCAGTGGCATTGTTTGTGGCATGTCGGCACGGCTTCTTTTTGACCTCTATTGGTATGTCGCAGGTTCCAAGTCAGATTCTTCATTTAATGTGACATGCATTCTGTCAGAGATTAAGGTTGTGGTATGAGATGCAATTATATTATCTAAGTATTGTAACGTTGCTATTTATGCATGCGGAGGTCATACTGATAAGAACATTGAGTTCTGACACCCCCTTGACCGATGTATGGATAAAAAATTGATATAGATTCAAGGGGGTGTCACAAAAAAATTTTCGGATATACCGTTACATTCTCATTTAAGAGCCCCAAGGTTGGACCGACCGACCAACACGTGACCTTCCCACGCCTAAAAAGGAAATTGTGCCTGAGCGACAAGGATTGTATGTCCACACAGTCTAATATTACGGGTTTCTATTAGTATAGAGATATATCAGAAGTATTATATAGTACTACTACCAACGGAAATAGATGGGGAAGCTCGAGCATGGGAAGACGAAGCTGAGACTGACAATGATAGGATCAGGGAAGCCTCTCAGATGCAAGATGGAACTCACTTGGCTGCTGGTAATGCTTAGTAGTTCTGAATGCAGAGAACATGCCTTTGTTGTACTCCTTTGCCTTGGCAGTGGTCTCTTTCTTGTCCCCATTGTGTGCTATTCTTATGAATGTGATCCCCGCGGCTCCGATATTGATTGGCATATGGCAGTCTGGGCATGTCACCATCCCATTTGCGTTCAGCTGAATCTACAGAAGTTTACCAGGCTTGTGGACTCATATAATGACCCAAATAGTACTTACATTGACCATATAGGCTCAATATGGCTATTTAAGACTGGAAAACTCGGGAAATAATGTGACCTCCCAAAAAATTTTAAGGGCCCAACCGACCGACCGACCGACCGACCATCCCTATATCCGGAATTTTACATGTGACACCCCCTTGTATAGAATTGTGATAAATAAATCCGGACGTGGGTGCATTAAAAACCCAGTGGGAAAAAGCTACCGCTGGCACAAATGAAGATTAAAGGTTCCATTTTGAGATGAGTTTTGAAACAAGTTTGCAATTTGATGACAGAGATAGACAAGGTATATCCTTGTACCAACACAAAAGTTTGACAGATGGGTGAATCGAGGGGAATGTAGTGTATAGATTTATTGATGAGGTAGATTTGGATTAATGCAGATGTAGTGGATAGAAACGGAAATGATATTCCGTCAAGATGAATTGAAGGAATAAAACTAAGGCTGGCTTTAGCCAGCAGGGCCCGCTACACTACCACCCAGTAGTTACAGTCGTACTGTTAATGCAGTTTGCATTCTTACACTCCAGCACAGCTCTCCAAACCAATGCAGACCGTTGCATTAGAGACACCAGGCGAGGATTTGCAACTGATCCTTCGTAGGCAAAAATTCGTTGACTGCCAAAATCAAAGATGTGTCTTTTCAAAGTGGGGCACAGTCTTCCACACGGGTTCTCCCAATCCGAATTCAACACATTGTTCTGCACGACTGAGAAGCCATATGTCTTGATAGATGTCTGTCGTGTTTCAAGACCCCAGGACAGTGACTCTGTTTGCAAACCATGGATGACTGTCAGCGCACCATCAACCACGGATAAAGCGCCACACACTTCTGCTGTCAGGTACACCATTTCCGTTGTAGTTTCTGCCAGCAATTACAGTGGAAATGTCAGATCTCAATGCCACGAGAATGGTGAGAGGTTTCTGTCTGCCATATGATAGATGCCTGAATGATGGAATGTAAAGCAGCGGACACATACCTGCAAATGGTACAGCCATTTACCTTTGCAAACCTTTCGCAACGCTTGACCGACCCATGTAGTTTCAAAACTAACAAAGTCAGTGAAGGACAAAATAAATAGATGAAGTGCCTCCAATTTGTTGGACGGCACAATAATTGTTGGTGGAAGCATGTAGCAATCTCTTCCAAATAGAGGGTATGCCATCTATGTCGAATTGCGAAAGCAGAATGGACATTGAGGAGTGGAAAGGGGGGAAAGCAAGTGAAACCTTTGGAACAAAGTGTCGTTATTAAGCTGTTGCCAACTTGGGCAAAACAGGTGTCATTTATTATGAATTGACGCTACTGCCGCAATGCCATGAGACAAAAGGGGATACGTCGTATTGGAGGATCTGAGAAATAGGGTGGTATTAGACCCACTACCTAGGTAGCGGGAATCAGATAGGTGAATTTGGATTATGAAGATCCAATGACTAGGAGCGATAGCCTGAGGCATGAAAATAGCCTGCAAAGTATGTCAGAGATGTGTTCTGTTGTTTGGATCACCTGTTATTAGTATTGTTTGACTGGGTGGTCTGATAGTTGCTACTTTGGCAGCTCAAATAGAACCTATTTAAATTAGTCATGATCATTTGCATCGACACTTTTAAGGTCGGCATCGGTTCTTTTAAGACCGGTATGTTTTATCATTTGCATCGACATTCTAAGGTTGGCATCAGTTCTTTTAAGACCAGTATGTTTTGACGTCATTTGTCAGTAGGGTCAATGCCCAAAAGAATATTATGGCTCAATGGCCAGCAGTGTATATTTGCCTCATTTGCAGCACAATGGCCAAGGTTAAAACCCTGAATTGATGTCACTGACCAATCCACACATTGTCAAATCAACGGGACCTTGAGGCAAGTCAAAATGAGGCATATGCTGTTCGAGATATGGTGGCGTGAATATGGTCATGGTAAAGGGCGTCCCCTCTACATCAGGAAAAATTGTTGGACTTTGGGTGTGT
>QLOY01000764.1:0-21600 GCA_003313965.1 Megacollybia marginata | reverse complement strand
AAGCGACGGGAAAGTGAGTTGCCAAGGTTGTTCAACCAAGAAGGCTTGTCAGGGTGGCCCTCTGATGGCATTCTCAAACATCAAGACAGATTTGTTGATGTCATTGATGTCACCAAGCCACTCAAAGTGACCCAAAAGTGAATTGCCAAGGTTGTTCAACCTTGAAGGCTTGTCAGGGTGGCTGTCTGGAGTGAGGCTAACAGCATTCTCTTTTATCAAGACAGATTTGTTGATGTCATTGAGGTTACCAAGCCGCTCAAAGTGATGCATAAGTGAACTGCCAAGGTTGTCCAGCCTTGCAGACTTGTCAGGGTGGCCATCTGGAGTGAGGCTTACAGCATTCTCAAACATCAAGACAGATTTGTTGATGTCATTGATGTCACCAAGCCGCTTAAAGCGGTGCAAAAGTGAACTGCCAAGGTTGTCCAACCTTGAAGGCTTGTCAGGGTGGCCATCTGGAGTGACTCTGATAGCATTCTCAAACAACAAGACAGATTTGTTGATGTCATTGAGGTCACCAAGCTGCTTGAAGCAAGCCAAAAGTGAACTGCCAAGGTTGTTCAACAAAGAAGGCCTGTCAGGGTGGCCATCTGGAATGAGGCTGACAGCATTCTCAAACATCAAGACAGATTTGTTGATGTCATTGAGGTCACCAAGCCACTCAAAGCGACCCAAAAGTGAATTGCCAAAGTTGCCCAACATAGAAGGCTTGTCAGGGTGACCATCTGGAATGAGGCTGACAGCATTCTCAAACATCAAGACAGATTCATTGATGTCATTGAGGTTACCAAGCTGCTTAAAGCGATGCAAGAGTGAATTGCCAAGGTTGTCCAACCTTGCAGGCTTGTCAGGGTGGCCATCTGGAGTGAGGCTGACAGCATTCTCTTTCATTAAGACAGATTTGTTGATATCATTGAGATCACCAAGCTGCTCAAAGCGACGCAAAAGTGAACTGCCAAGGTTGTCCAACCTTGCAGGGTTGTTAGGGTGGCCATCTGGAGTGAGGCTGACAGCATTCTCAAACATCAAGACAGATTTGTTAATGTCATTGAGGTCACCAAGCTGCTCAAAGTGATGCAAAAGTGAACTGCCTAGGTTGTTCAATACTGATGGCTTGTTAGGGTGGCCATCTGGGGTGAGGCTGACAGCATCCTCCAACATCAAAACAGATTTATTGATGTCATTGAGGTTACCAAGCTGCTCAAAACGACATAAAAGTGAAGCACCAAGGCTGTTCAACCTTGAAGGCCTATCTGGGTGGCCATCTGGAATGAGGCTGACAGCATTCTCCAACATCCAGACAGATTTGTTGATGTCATTGATGTCACCAAGATGTGCAAAGCGACGGGAGAGTGAATTGCTAAGGTCATTCAACCTTGAAGGCTTGTCAGGGTGGCCATCTGGAGTGAGGCTGACAGCTTTCTCCAACATCAAGATAGATTTGTTGATGTCATTGAGGTTACCAAGCCGCTCAAAGCGACAGGAAAGTGAATAGCCAAGGTTGTTCAACCAAGAAGGCTTGTCAGGGTGGCTGTCTGGAGTGAGGCTGACAGCATTCTCAAACATCAAGACAGATTTGTTGATGTCATTGAGGTCACCAAGCTGCTTAAAGTGGGCCAAAAGTGAATTGCCAAGATTGTTCAACAAAGAAGGCTTGTCAGGGTGGCCATCTGGAATGAGGCTGACAGCACTCTCTTTCATCAAGACAGATTTTTTGATGTCATCAAGGTCACCAAGCTGCTTAAAGCGACCCAAAAGTGAATTGCTAAGGTTGTTCAACCAAGAAGACTTGTCAGGGTGGCCATCTGGAGTGAGGCTGACAGCATTCTCTAACATCAAGACAGATTTGTTGATGTCATTGAGGTTACCAAACCACTTAAAGCGACACAAAAGTGAATTCCCAAGGCTGTTCAACCTTGAAGGCTTGTCAGGGTGGCCATCTGGAGTGAGGCTGACAGCATTCTCAAACATCCAGACAGCTTTGTTGATGTCATTGAGGTCACCAAGCTGCTCAAAGCGATGCAAAAGACATATCCCTGCATGCACCAAGTATCCTGCCATCCTTGGGTCACCATGCATGCATGCTCTCACAGCATCACAGTATACTTCAACTGCTTGGTGAAGATCCTTCTCCTCTCTGGATGCATGAAACTTGAAGATAAGATCACCAAGCTCATTTAAAAATTGGGACTTGTTGTCATCAGCATCAGGTAGCAGTAGAATCCTCTCATGCATCATTGCTAAGTTAAGTGACACAATTTCTCTTTGTGATTGCACAGAGTCATGCATTTGGTGTAGCAATGGCACAATCATGTGTTTGTCCAAATCATTTACTACCATATAGTGAGAACACTGCACTCCAATACAGGATGACACATACTGTGGTCCTTAGCAGCATCAATTTCATACTGTGAGTTGGATGATGACATCGAGAATCCAGCCCTCAAAAGAAGTGAAGGACCATCCTGGATCACATTCACCAATTTCACAGAGAAACCTAAAATCCTATTCAGTCCAAAGTTCCTAGGAGCTGCATTTAGATGTACCTTCTTTTTCATCCATTTTCTGGATGATCTCCTCCTTATCAATTTCAATGGATCCAAGAAGCCGAACACATTTGCTTGAGCTGAGGATTGCAAGGGAAAAATCTAATGCACTAGGAGGGCTATGCATAACAAGCTTTCAGCAAAAGCACATCAATATAATAGAGTTTGATTACATTTGGCAATCAAATTTGAGTTCCCAGCATGCCTTTCCAGTTGTCTTTGCAACTGACACTGTCTGCAGAAAGATGATGTTCCCTATGATGAGCTGGGCAAAGAGCTGAGTATCCTCTGGAATATCTGGATGCGGTTCGGATAAGTGTTCAACCAAAACATCTATAGCTGTCTAGTGAACAACTGGCGAGGTGAGAAGCAAACTCACTATCAAGATGAATTCTGGGATTCAATTCAACTTATGAGCCAACAAAGGGTTATGCAGCCACTCACGTAGTCATTGTCAAAGGAATCGACTGAGGCAGCTGACTCACAAAGGGAGAGTTAATATCTTTGCTGCGGTTCCAGAGCTGCGTTATCATCGCAACAACTTAGACATCGATCTGTTGCGATGGTAGCGCAGCTCAGTCTGACATGTGCTTGCGGTTCTTGTGCGGTTCTGATGTTCTGAATGTTCTGATGTACATGATGCACGAGCAGGTGCCTGACACTTATGAACAATGTAGCTTTTCTCGCATACTTGATATATAGGACCTAATCTCATCAAATCTCAACCGACAACATCTGAGCAGACTTCTGGCTGTACTCACACCGTACCTTTAACTCGAAAGGAGGTTCGTTGCCCATCTTCTCTGCCACCTACTAATCACCGCCTCGACTTCTAGCGCCACCTCAAGGCTCCAACGTGTTTTACTTACGCGCTAAACAATCAACCCCAAATGTTAACACCGTCCGATGGCGAACACTTACTTCAAGTTTAGACAGAGGTATACACAGTCGGCAAGGCAAGTTATCTCTGTTGATTTAACTTGATTACGCAGTACATTCGAATTTCGGGTCGTTCTTCGGTACGGTCCTCCGAAATTGCCGTGACACGTGCACGTGTCTAATGATGTCTTCCGACTGGCGCCGACTCACTTCCCTTCACAGCATCTAAACACAGCTACCGGCTTTGTCATCAACAGGCTGTAAAAGGCTGTAAACGGACCTGAACCAGAGATCACCCAAAGACGACGAAATTGACGCACATCACCACGGTTCAGACAAAGCTAAGCCTCTTAATAGCAATGTCGTTTGAATCTATCCAAGAAATTGGTATTGGGACATACCAGGCAAGCAACGTTGCAACGCTTTTTGTTTATGCATATTAACCGTTACGGTGGGTCTCTAGCGCTTTAGCGCTAGTGTATGCTTCTTAGATATACTGACATGTTGCACTGATACCTCCGGTCAGTATGTGCGCTCCATCGAGAGAGGTTTTACTGTTGTAACAATCTACGCAGCTTGTGATGCTGGTACTCCGAGTTGCTCCATGTTTTGGGTGATATTCTGGGGGTTGTTCGTTCGGTCTGTCTTCCTTATTCCGACGAGGTCCCGTTGTTGACAGTGTCGCTTAAGCTTTAGGATATCCTTTAATGTCACGCTTGGTATTTTTGGTTTCTGTAATGAACGCTACGTATTTTGTTGCGTTGTGCTCTTTAGCCGCCGTATAGCCATTCTGTGTCGGGTGGCAATCTTCCCTTACTGTTGCCACGTCCCTCTGGGGTACGTTTCTCTTCTTATCCTCAGACCCTGACCTGACCAATGCCTATAGCATGTATAGGCACTGCTACTACACTGTGCGTATCTTCCTCGCCCTTTCTTTTCTTGCTCATCGTCTTCATTCAGGCGTCACGCTGGCCCGTCATTCTCTCCTGCTCGTTTGTAACCTATTCTCAGTCTAGTAGGTCATGATAGAGGCCAGTTTCAATCACGTCTTATACCACAACGTATGTACGTTCTTTCTCTCAATGTCCGAACTCAAGCCCCATTAGCAAAGCATCCAAGCGGTAATACTTGTAGGTATCACTGACGCTGTCATGGCTGGTATCCTTCTCAGCTGGTATGTCTCGTCGTTCTCCATCTTTCCTCAGGCTTACCGTATTCCAGTCCGTACAGCTATATTGGTCGTGGCGACATGTGATTGCATATTTGGTATTATGGTTCGTTGGTTGGCCCTCATGTACTGGTATGCTCCATATTAGACTGGAATGAATGGAAGAACAAGATCTGTTATAGGTCTTGGGAGTGTTCGCATTCGCTTCGGCGACTGTTCACCAAGACGAGGAAAACGGAGCGAAAGAAAACCGTCGACTATTGATGGAGAAGAAGTCTACAGTAGTAACAGTACTGACCAGGGGTCGTCGAACAAGACGAGTTCCTCTCATTCACAACATTGTCTCCGCTTTCCCTCTCCTCAGCCCAATCCCAACGGGAAGCAGAGGTGCAAGCGGTGAAGATTTTGATGAGGGTTCACTACTAGAGAGAATCGACGTGTCGAACAAAGACAATCCATCCGGATTCCCCATTCGCAGTTGTGATAAGCTTTTCAGTGGGGCAGGATGAACATAGGCATATCTGACCAGAGTCCTTGCACTGGGCATCGTTGAATTCTTACCGGATGCAAACTCCGGGATACGTAAGTTGCTGCAAGTGCACGTGACCTTGAAGATTTTCTCCGAACCACCATGTCAACCCCTATTTCGTGAGTGCAGTGCTTTTTACTATATGAACTCTGCTTATGCCAAAACAAGGCCCGCACCCAACTCTGTCCAAAATAATGACCATAAATTAATTTCCCCAATGGTGCGCTTGATGTGTTCTGTGCTGGTTCAAGCTGATATAGTTGAGACAAATGAACAACCATGGTACGTTAAGGGCCTTGCAGTTAACAGGAAGGAGATTATGAATGTTCTTGAAACCAAGAAAGAAGTAGATGTGCTCGTGATGGAAGCCCAAAAGATAGTTTTGGACCGTGTCGACAGGGACCAAAACCCGGTTGTTGTAGCACACGATCTCACGACCGACGAGAGTTACCTTGTCGTAGCACTTGGGGAGGATTGCTTTGATGAAGACTTGGAGGCATTGAAGAACAGAGATGTTGAGGTTCCTGCCTACTTGCAGAAATTGGGACACTGGTTGTTGCCTGTCAACTACTATAGTGTGATCTCAACTTAGACGAATTGTTAGATGTTTCTCCACACATGTCCCTGCTTGCTGGGAGGGAATGGAGGTGGAGAAGGACATGTTCGACGAGAGGGACTAGCGGATGGCGATTCGGCAGCCTGAGTTCCATCGGCTTACCAGACGCACACTGGTAGCGTTGGCGGTGTTTCCTTTCAGGACGTGTATTTATTAGGTATTTATAGAAGTTTAGAACATGACTGTGAAAGCTCAGCTCGGACTTTGAACATTCAGGCCCAGTGAAAAGTGTGACTTTGGTAGATGTGTTTACAAGTTTACAAGATGATATTCATCTACATCCAAATACATGAATTTGAGTCACAGTGTTAATGTCCCATGACCCTGTCAACAATTATCGACTGAAACTTCAAACCATACACGATGAACGTACGCTATCTGGTCAATTTGCCAACGCTCGTCGGACATCAAATCAGAAGAATGGGAGTATCATAGCTTGGTCAACGCCGAGACCCGCACACTTCATTGGAGAGCCTCTATACTAATGGCACGTGATGATACTCTAGTATTCAAGCTCTTAGTGCGTGATTGAGTGACTCGATGATCCGAGTATCCTCGGGCACGAAACAAGCTATTCCCCTATCAATTGAAAAATGGAGATGCCATACATGCTAAGTAATTCTGACTCGGCTTCAATGGAAGTGCCACATCGATGTTCTGCAACAGTAATTCCTAACTACTTATGAGATTACATATGCTGTTCTTGAAAACAGGGTGCGCAAGCTCATGGAAGACCCGGAGCTTGAAGCGAAGACCTTATCAGATCTATTGCCATCGCTTATGCAACAGCCGCTCAGGAGGTTTTGATACTAGTAGCGTCTTGGTAAGTAAGATCATATTTCTCAAAGTTTTTTGAAGAAAGCCACCGTCCTATTTCAGAGTCTTGTGCATCGGATAAAACTCTTAGGGCATGACTAATCATCAAATCGAGATATTAGGAGGAGAAACGTCAGATAGGATCGTTATAGACATGGACCCCTAACTCGGAAGAGGTGAAAGCGAGTGCGGGAGTCGACTCAGAAGCAGGACCACGGAAGCCGACTCGCATGTACCGAACCTTAGGGTGGTGATGCAGTTACTATTTAGGTATGTATATCGGCATGGAATATTTTAGTTACTAACAAATCAGGAACGGATTACTCAAATCCTGCCAGACAGGTACAGCTCGTGCACCATGGAAAACAGTGCTTTTGCATTGATTTCCACTTCATTTACATAAGAAAGTAGTAGAACGAGCATTACCAATTGAGGACCCAGCACTTGAATTACTATGAAACGATATCGGATCGAGATTCGAGACTCGCCGCTCAATAGACGGAAGAACTACTTAAGGACACGTAAAGGCTCTCGAATTGAAAGATAGCTCCAAGACTCAATTCATTTGATCTTCCAATGCGTTCATTCACCCTTTCAGTTGTGGCTGCTGTACTCCTTGTAGTTCTCAATGTCAATGCTGACATTATTGCGTGGAGCGGAAGCACTTGCAATGGTGATGAAGGGAATAACGTTCCCTGCGATCGGAGCTGCCATCAGTTCGGTGGAAGGCACTCATTTGAGGTGAGTCCGACGTTTCAAACCACTCCCAAGTTTTGAGGCTGATTGGATTGTGTCTCTCTCTTTATAGATCGTCATACCAGGCACCTTCTTGGTTACGATGTTTGAAGATTCTGGGTGTGTTGGCCAAGCTTTTGTTTTCTGCCTAGTAGACAGTGAAGACAAGTGCATCAATGTCAATACGGGAACGGCGATTAATTCTTTCTGGTGTTCCCCCAGTTAGAGGTAAGCTCATCTGACGGCAAAGGACTCTAACCTCTGACGGAATAGGCTTGGTATCTTTGCATGTCCATATGTTTGTACAAATATGAATGAATGTGTTTCGTAAAAAGTGTACCTAACGCTGGATAAAACTATTCAGCAACCTGGTTCGTTAAGGGCCTTCAAGTTGCAGTTAACAGGAAGGAGATTATGAATGTTTTGAAACCAAGAAATGTCGCTTGTCATGGTGAATATCGATGTAAGCGTTGAGCAAAATGCTAGTGATTTGACAAGAAGCCTGGTCCGGGCTTTTATAGTCAGAAGGGAAAATCATCTTAAAACCATCGGTGGGATGGTCTGGCTGGCAAACCCACCGGCAAGGCATGGAGAATGTCGATCATAATGACTCATGGCCGTGCCGAATGAATGCGCCTTGATGCTCTGCAGTGGAAGTGGGTCACGGGTCCCATTGACAAGCGACTTGAACTTCTTCGAACCAAATTTTGATGTCAAAACTTCATTCTTTACGAAGTCGTGGAACATGACCAATGTTTCGAGTGTCTGGAAAAAAACGTCAACCAAGTAGGATAGGGCCGGGCCTATACTCCAGGCTACTACTGGGCTACTCTCAGGTTACTCAGGGATATGAAATCACGAATTCAATTCAGAATTGGATACCAACAGATGCCAAATGAGTGACAACCAGCCGAATGAACGCGTCTTGTTGGTCTTGATGCCCATGCCTGATTACGCACTTGTCTGATAAGATCGAATACATGATCTGAGGTGTCCGTCTGACATGAAGCTGCGGCCGAATGAACGAATACATATGCTTCTGAAGTGCCGCTTGATTAGACTAGGGACGCGTGATAACCCGGGGCTGTCCGGTCATTTACTGGATGAAGCGACAAATGAAAGAACTTGTCAACACGTCACTTTAAGAAGGAGAGGATGTTAACGACGATGATGAGGTGTCCGAATGAACGCGTCTTGATGGCGACTCGTGGAGGTTGTAATGGCTCGGAGTACTAGTCACTCTGCGAAAGGCCTCATTGCCAGCTATTGCCATCCAGACGGAAACAGTGTGAGTTTTATTAGCAGGAGCTGCTTCTTCACCTTCGGTAGTTTTGGAACAGTAACCCTACCACCAGTATTCCACGCTGTCTTGACAAGGAACTCGAAGACCAAACTCAGATTGGTATATTCCTTTAAACCTAGTTTAGATTGTTCCCCACGAATCGGAGTGAAATAATGCATGGCGGGGTCTCTAATCATTAATGAATCGGGGAAGGTCGTGCAAGAATATGATGGAAAGTAGAGCGGTCTAGGATGAATCTGAGGTTATAAGGAGAGAAAAACCCTGCGCCCGGAAAGCGCTAAGCACTTCAAGCTACATCCAAATGCTAGTACTCAGTCACTTTCCTCTTCACCGCTTAGATCTCTTCGTTTGCAGGTGTGGGGTCCCAATGCCACAGCTCCCCTCATTGGACGATAGGAAAGCCTACAGAGCTGCTTGATAGCGTATAGCACAATAAGCGCATCTGGCTATCGAATGCACTAAGGAGTCGAGTGAGAACAGGCGGCTGAAGACGGGGATGACATCGTGTGCAAGGTTTTGACGGTGCTATGACGAGAGCACGATGAAGATGGTGAGGGTGCCAGCGCTGGAACAAGCTCTACGCTCGCTGAAATGTGAGCCCTGAGCCCTAGTTCTTTTGGGAGGCTACATTGCAGGCCGCCGTATGAGGATAATTGTCTACGACAAACGAACTGCCAGTGAGGATAGAAGATGGTATGAGGCCACATGTAGCTTTGATGATGAGGTACGAGGACCAACAAGTCTTTGGGCTCCTCATCATCAACCGAAGAGTGTGTTGAGCAGCGAGGGACCATTCGTCCGCATAACGGAAAGATTGTGTCTGGGGATGCATTTCAAATGTAGTGGCAGCAGAGGCAAGGGC
This sequence comes from Megacollybia marginata, assembly GCA_003313965.1. NCBI lineage: Eukaryota > Fungi > Basidiomycota > Agaricomycetes > Agaricales > Porotheleaceae > Megacollybia > Megacollybia marginata. The sequence continues at coordinate 12,146 of QLOY01000764.1, read as the reverse complement.
TCCGTACTCAGCTGGCTTTCGACAGAAGCCATGTGAGTGCACTGTGATTGACAGTGGCACGACGAAAGATTGGCGGTCATCTGCAAGTAGACTTTGTTGGACGTCATGAGACGGGCTGTGAGCACAACAAGCTGAAAGTTTTAGTGTCAGTGAAGACACACTGTGCGCAGCAGGCTTTCATACCACACTTGGTCGTCGTCGTCGTCGTAATGCAGATGAATAGGGCCGTAAATGCGTGGAGACACAACTGCTACGCGATATCTCGTATGGTCCACTGCAGTATAAAGCAATATGGATCATAAGTCCAAAGAAAAAATGCGAACACCCTGCTCCTGTAGTCGCTATGTGGAAGGCGAGGCATTCAGAACGGAATGCATAGTTTTAAGCAGCCTGGCCATCGTCAAATACTGCCATTGGGAGAATAAAGTAGATTAGACCATTTCAATAGGTTCAAAGAGACCCTGCTTGGTGAGTTCTGGAGACCAGTGTGAGACTGCCGTCGTCTTGAAGCTAGAACGCCCCAATGATGCGTAAGTACACGGGAGGAACGGATCAGGATAACTTTCTCCCACGGTTGATATCCACCAACTTTCGATCGCTACTCACATCGTTTCCTCTTATTCTCTCTATTCACTGCTTCAGTAAGACCTTAGACTACCCAATAGCCTTCTGAACATGCATAGATACTCTGAATTCTTGCATTGCACAAAGCGCGGTGACAGCGACAAGTGCGTAAAACCTTCCATTCAATTACAGCAAGTCTTCTGAGTCTAGTTAGCAATGATACCGTCGGAGTACTATGGTTTGCAGTCATTCTCCAGCTGGTCACCCTTGCCGTTTACGCGATCTCAACTCATACGCTTAGGTTGTATCAGAGGAGAGTGAATTAGGTAAATGGTTGGTGTCTTAGTTCCGGCCTTCTTGACTTGCTGACACTTCACCAAAGCTTCAAGCTTCACCAGGCACTATTGCGACCTGTAAATGGATGTCTGCACTATAGAATCGTTCTCCTCCACAGTCGGTCGCCAATGCACCCAAAATCCGATGCTTTCTTCGGCTGGACTTCCTCACTCAACCCCTCGCATTTCTTGTCCCAGCGGTGCCATCCCAAGACATCAAGGCACCATACGAAAGATCATTCAACAACATCTTCTCACTGCTAGTATCCTCGCCAACAGGTTTCGGCTGGAAATCTCTCCCTAATGATTCTGTTTGCGTCGACATACACAGGATCTTTGACCAAGATATTTCTCGAAGCTAATCCCCATTCAAGACCTTCCAGGACCGATTAGGGAGGGGCAAGAGGGTGACGCTTCTGGAGACGAAATTGGTTCGGACTTGAGGCTTTCGAATATAGTCTCTTGTACCTGAACGTCATCTTCCTGTTCTCCAACATCGCCTCCGTGATGGTGCTGTTTCTCTGCTTTACGCAGACGAGCAGTTGTTGGAGACATTGACCGTTCAGATTCATCGATCGAAGAATTTTGGGAGGCCCCGTTGGAACTGAATGGGGGTCTATCTCTCTCAGAAATTGTCTAACATTGTCTGCAGACTTTCTAATTGCAAACGGTAAACGAGAACGAACTCGATCTAGATACTACAGAGTCGCTAGTATCAATAATAACGGCACTGTTGGGATGATTATTACCCGACATTAGAGGTCTATCCTCACTCAATAACTCCCCGTTTCCGTCCCTTAGCTCAACATCTTTTCGAAGTTATTGGAGCATTAGCGATGAACTTAGGCTTTGGCGAGATTCGGTGCCGGGGCATTGGCGGGTTAAGAAATTGATACGTTTTCGAGTTAACCGAGCTATGGGGTTGGGTAGCGAAGGTTACTGGAGTACTTTCAAGCTTACCAGAGGCAGAACGACCCGATATATCATTGCGGAAGGCAACGGCATAACCCGAATGTTCTTACCTAGGGTTGGAACTTGGTACCCGAAATCGCTGGGAGCGTTGACAGACACTCAGAATTAGGGAGGCACTCGATAATTCGAGGCGACAGTGAGTCAGAACATTGGTAGGCTGGGATGTACCTGATGTAGAGTACACCCGACTCGGAGTTATTGTGCAATGATTATGGATCGAGATTCCTCAGCACAAAATTCAATGACTGGCAAGAGGCGAACTCTCACGTCCATTGATTGTGGCTACTCGATATGGGGGAGGGCAACTAATTACTCACCTGGTCATCATCATCGACTAGAGACGTATTCTGCGCCGACTCATCGAGCGCTGTAAGTTCCCATTTGATTCTGAGTCCTACGGCTCACTCCAGTTAGCTACCATTGCCAAACATATCCACTGCCTACAACCAGTGGAAATGGTACAACCCTTCAAGTTGCTGAACACACGCCATAGTGCTAGTGGACGTACGGCCCCGTCTGGCCAACTTATACTTTGATCGCCGCTTAGTTGAATAGTGGGGGTTGCTAACTCGGCACCCAGGTTGCTGAATAGTTTTATCCAACGTTAGGTACGCTTTTTACCAAACACATTCATTCATATTTATACAAAGATACGGGCATTCAAAGATATCAAAAGCCTATTTCGTCGGATCAAGCCTACTTCAAAAAAAAAAGATATCAAGCCTATTTCGTCAGAGGTTAGTAAGTCCTTTGTCGTCAGGTGAGCTTACCTCTAGCTGGGGGAGCACGAGAAAGAATTAATCGACGTTCCCGTATTGACATGGATGCACTGGTCTTCGCTCTCTGGGCCGAAAACAAAAGCTTGGCCAACACACCCAGAATCTACAAACGTCGTAACCAAGAACGAGCCTGGTGTGACGATCTATAAACAAAGACACGATCCAATCAGCTTCAGGACTTGGGAGTGGTTTGGAACATCACACTCACCTCGAATGAGTGCCTTCCACTGAACGAATGGCAGCTCCCATCGCAGGGAACGTTATTTCCTTCATCACCACTGCAAGCGGTTCCGCTCCATGCAATAATGTCAGCGTTGACATTGAGAACTGCAAGGAGTACAGCGGCCACAATCGAAAAGGTGAATGAACGCATTGAAAGATCAAATGGATTGATTCTTAGAACTATCTTTCAATTCTCCTTAGTTTAAATACAGAGCCCTTACGTGTCGTCCTTGAGTATGTTCTTCAATCATAAACTGCTTCCGTGACACCGTCACGATGCGGGCTACTATATTGGCCGCAGTTCATTACTTGGGTCACCTGTCTATGGGCGGCGAGTCTCGATCGTTTTTAGAGTGATAATTCAATCGTTTTTAGAGTGATAATTTAATCGTTTTTAGAGTGATAATTCTTGACATTCAAATGGTGGGTCATCGATTGGTAATGCTCATTCTACTACTTTCTCTATGAAGATCAAGTAGAGATCGATGCAAAAGAACTGCTTTCGCATCGATTTCAACTCATCTCTCATTTGCCCTTGGACAGTACACCTCTCCGACCATTTTTAAGTACTCTTAAGCCTGCATATCGGCCCGACTGAAGTACTGAACACGCACTATTACATACTTGGACGGTAACAGGCTTCAGCTTGCTCGTTGATACGAAGCTGACGGCTCCACAAAACTCAGGGTTAAAATAATTCCACGGGTACCAAAGAAATCGCCTGGTGTGTACATTATGTTCAAGCAATGACAGGCGCTCTCATATCATTGAGTGTTGACATCGGATAATGACTCTGAGTCCGAGTCGGAGAATGTGTAAATGGTTCATGGGGAAAAGAAATTGCCTGGTGTGCTGCGGTATGACTATGCGGCCCAAAACGGGTAGCTCCGTACCGTAACCCGTACCGTATACCGACCTCTTCAGATCTCAAACGAGATGGAATAGAATTCGTCTCATCTTTCTCCCATACCTGCTCCTGCTTCTCCCGAGACAGAAGGTCTTCAGGCCTAGGTACGAACCATTTACACATTCTCCCACTCGGATACATCTTCCATTACACTCGCGGCGAGTCACATCCACGAAACATACCTGTCTATCATTCCTGGGCCATTATGTACTATTCAGCAGACTGTAAGTCTTGTCACTTCTGAAACGCTGGATTGTTGGTCTTGAAGGATGGATTTTGATGCTGGTCTCCAGTCTCAAAACTTACAGTACGCACCATGGGTGTTTGGTCTGGGTATCGTTGTTATGATTTATCCGAGGGTAGGACTGGCATTCAGGACTCGCCATTAAACCATTCAAACTAGATTTAGGTCTATCCGCGGCGGCAGATCGTTAGTATGTCCTGGTACGTTTTCTGATCCGCCGAGTCAGGACAGGGCTTGTGTATTCGACATGCCCTCTGAATTACGAACCTGGCGCTGTACACTACGTTCTCCTATGCTCACTTCTGTCAAATCACTTTGAAGAACGTCGTATTGTGACCACCCGACCTACAGAGACATTAGGAATGCGGGTGGTATACCATGAGGCTTCAGAGATGGTTTGACTCTAGTGATCCTGGTGTTTTCAACAACGGGGACGATAAAGCAGTAGCGATGTGAGTTCCCATTTATCCGAGTCCTATGGTTCCCTCCAGTTAGCTACCATTATGAAACATATCTACTGCCTTCTACCAGTGGAAATGGTGCAACACTTGACACACCATAGTACTAGTGCACATACGGCCCCTCCGAGTCTGGCCAACTTATACTTTGATCTCCGCTTGGTTGGATAGTAGGGGTTGCGAACTCGGCAGAGTCGGCACCCAGGTTGCTGAATAGTTTTATCCAGCGTTGGCTATGCTTTTTATGAAACACATTCATTCATATTTGTACAAACATATGGACATGCACAGATATCAAGCCTATTCCGTCAGAGGTTAGTAGGTCCTTTGTCGTCAGATGAGCTTACCTCTAACTGGGGGAGCACGAGAAAGAATTAATCGACGTTCCCGTATTGACATGGATGCACTGGTCTTCGCTCTCTGGGCCGAAAACGAAAGCTTGGCCAACACACCCAGAATCTACAAACGTCGTAACCAAGAACGAGCCTGGTGTGACGATCTATAAAGAGACACACGATCCAATCAGCTTCAAGACTTGGGAGTGGTTTGGAACATCACACTCACCTCGAATGAGTGCCTTCCACTGAACGAATGGCAGCTCCCATCGCAGGGAACGTTATTTCCTTCATCACCACTGCAAGCGGTTCCGCTCCATGCAATAATGTCAGCGTTGACATTGAGAACTGCAAGGAGTACAGCGGCCACAATCGAAAGGGTGAATGAACGCATTGAAAGATCAAATGGATTGATTCTTAGAACTATCTTTCAATTCTCCTTAGTTTAAATACAGAGCCCTTACGTGTCCTTAAGCACTGTTCTTCAATCACAAACTGCTTCCGTACACGATGCGGCTATATTGGCCGAAGTTCACTGCTTGGGGTCACCTAATGACCGGCGAGTCTCAATAGTAGGAGTCACGGTAGACGATTCCGGCTGATTCTGGGATTGATTCTTCAGTCGATTCTGACGACCAGAATCGGCCAGAATCGTCACATACTTTGACCACCTTGATTCTGCCCTTGATTCTGCCTTCAATTCTCATCACTCTGTATCATCCATAATAATATATTTGTAATCATTTTTGAATCATTTACCTTTCCATTCATGCCGGCCAGAAAACAGCATCATTTCAACCAGGGTGAGTTATTCAAGCAATATTCAAGCTACATCAAAACACAAGAAAAATGTACAATTACGCCATGAAAAAAGACGATGCTGCCTCCGAGCTCATAAAACACAACCGACATCTTTTTCTGCACCGGCGTTCACCTTCAACCATTTCCTTCAAGTGTCTCTCTATCTGATCAGCAGCTTCCTCAGACTCTCAGTCAGACAGTGACAATACCACGACCACTGAAAGCAGCAGTGCAGGCACAGACTCCGACTACAAAACCTCCTCCAGCTCGACCTCTTCCATGCATACTGAGGAATTGACAGACCTGCCTGAGTTGCAGCCTGTTACAGATGATGAAGACAGTGAACGAGACAACGACGACAACGACGATTGGCAGTTTTGACCATGGTGGAGAGATGGACGGACACTAGCACAACACTAGCAAACTTGGAGCCGAACCAAAGCCAAACTGTATAGTATGATTATATAATGCAACATACTATAACCAAAGCCTGTACAGTGATAAAGGCTGCGCAGAATCGTCTGTTGGCTGAATCGTCAGAATCGGTGAAGCAACTCCAGAGGCGATTCGACGATTCAGCCGATTCTGACGATTCACACGATTCTGGCTTGTCAGAATCGGCATCAGAATCGGAACCAGAATCGGCCCAGAATCGCTTAGAATCGTCAACCGTGACTCCTACTAATCGCTTTAGAGTAATAATTCTTGACATTCCGAGTCAAGGGCTGGGTCATCAATTGGTAATGAGCGCTCCTTAAGTTCTACTATTTTCTTTATGAAATTTAAGTAGGACAAACAAATGAAAATCAAGTGGAGATTGATGCAAAAGAACTGCTTTCGCGTCGATTTCAACACATCTTTCATTTGCCCTTGGACACACATCTCCGACCATTTGTATGTACGAGCTTTCAGCTCGTCTTGGGGCTTTGCCCCAAACCCCATGGTGCCATTTTGCTGCCGTATATTGCTATGTCACTTAGGCAGCCATTGCCGTGTTTCGGAATCCTCTCGGATTGGCGGAGTTTCAAATTACATACTCCCTGATTTGCTGCCGTATATTGCTATGTCACTTAGGCAGCCATTGCTGTGTTTCGGAATCCTCTCGGATTGCCAGAGTTTCAAATTACATACTCAGTTGAGGTCAATATGTTCAGCTGCCTATAATAATTCCACGGGATACCAAAAGAAATCGCCTAGTGTGCTGCAACACAACATTATGTTCATCTCTCATATGATCATTGAGTGTGCCAGGCCCGTTGACTCATCAGATAATGACTCTGAGTCCGAGTCGGAGAATGTAAATGGTTTGGGCTGCTACCCGTACCGTAATACATGCCAAGACTAAAAACGGGTAACCCCGTACCGTAACCCGTAACGTATACCGACCTCTTCTCAAACGGGACGGTACGTACCACGTATTCAATAGAATTCGTCTTATCTTTCTCCCATACCTGCTCCCGAGACAGAAGGTTTCCAGCCTTAGGTACGAACCATTTACACATTCTCCCACTCGGACTCAGATTCATTATCGGGCCTGACACACTCTATGATCATATGAGAGCACCCGTCATTGCTGTTGCAGCACACTAGGCGATTTCTTTTCCCCGTGAACCATTTACAGATTCTCCGACTCGGACTCAGAGTCATTATCTGATGTCAACACTCGATGATATGAGAGCGCCTGTCATTGCTTGAACATAATGTACACACCAGGCGATTTCTTTGGTCGTGGAATTATTTTGACCCTGGGTTTTGTGGAGCCGCCAGCTTCGTATCACACCAACGAGCAAGCTGAAGCCTGTTACCGTCCAAGTATGTACTCTACTAGTGCGTGTTCGGTACGTCAGTCGGGCCGATATTCAGACTGAGTACTTACAAATGGTCGGAGAGGTGTAATGTCCAAGCCTTGAAGGGCAAATGAAAGATGAGTTGAAATCGATGCGAAAGCAATTCTTTTGCATCAATTTCCAATTGATTTTCATCTGTTTGTCCTACTTGAATTTCATAGAGAAAGTAGTAGAATGAGCATTACCAATTGATGGCCCAGCACTTGAATGTCAAGAATTGTTACTCGAAAACGATCGAGACTCGCCGCTCATAGACAGGTGACCCAAGTAATGAACTGCGGTCCCAATATAGTAGCCCGCATCGTGACGGCGTCACGGAAGCAGTTTGTGATTGAAGAACATACTCAAGGACGACACGTAAGGGCTCTGTATTTAAACTAAGGAGAATTGAAAGATAGTTCTAAGAATCAATCCATTTGATCTTTCAATGCGTTCATTCACCTTTTCGATTGTGGCCGCTGTACTCCTTGCAGTTCTCAATGTCAACGCTGACATTATTGCATGGAGCGGAACCGCTTGCAGTGGTGATGAAGGAAATAACGTTCCCTGCGATGGGAGCTGCCATTCGTTCAGTGGAAGGCACTCATTCGAGGTGAGTGTGATGTTCCAAACCACTCCCAAGTCTTGAAGCTGATTGGATCATGTCTCTGTTTATAGATCGTCACACCAGGCTCGTTCTTGGTTACGACGTTTGTAGATTCTGGGTGTGTTGGCCAAGCTTTTGTTTTCGGCCCAGAGAGCGAAGACCAGTGCATCCATGTCAATACGGGAACGTCGATTAATTCTTTCTCGTGCTCCCCCAATTAAAGGTAAGCTCATCTGACGACAAAGGACTTACTAACCTCTGACGGAATAGGCTTGATATCTTTGAATATCCATATGTTTGTACAAATATGAATGAATGTGTTTCGTAAAAAGCGTAGCTAACGCGGGATAAAACAATCAGCAACCTGGGTGCCGAGTTCGCAACCTTCTATCTAACCAAGCGGAGATCAAAGTATGTTGGCCAGACTCGGAGGAGGGGCCGTATGTGCGCTAGTACTATGGTGTGTCAAGGGTTGCACCATTTCCACTGGTTGAAGGCAGTAGATATGTTTCATAATGGTAGCTAGCTGGAGGGAACCATAGGACTCGGATTCGAATGGGAACTCACATCGCTACTGCTTTACCATCCCCGTTGTTGAAAACACCAGGATCACTAGAGTCAAAACCATCTCTGAAGCCTCATGGTATACCACACGCATTCCTAATGTCTCTGTCGAGTGGTCACAATACGACGCTCTTCAAAGGGATTTGACAGAAGTGAGCATAGGAGAATGTAGTGTACAACGCCAGGTTCCTAATTCGGAGGACATGACGAATACACAAGCCCTGTCCTGACTTGGCGGATCAGAAAACGTACCGAGACATACTACCAACGATCTGCCGCCGTGGATAGACCTAAATCTAGTTTGAAAATGGCGGAATCCTGAATGCGAGTCCTACCCTCGGATAAATCATAACAACGATACCTAGACAAACACCCAGGGTGCGTACTGCAAGTTTTGAGACTGGAGACCAGCATCAAATAGATCAACAATCCAGCGTTTCAAAACGAGACTTACAGTCTACTGAAAGAGGATATTAGTCAGAGTTATAGGTCGGACGTGTCAGGGTGGCAGCCAAGGATTGCGAATAGAAGCAAGGAACTTGCCGCGGCGTGTAAGTAAAAGTTCAGTAAAGTGATGTCATGTAAGCCTGCACTACCTTCCGCCACCCAGGCACCTTGTAAGGAGGGACATGACAGGAAGCCGAAGATTGTCAACGTACCTTCGGAAGGTCCATAGGAAGCGACAAGTTCCTCCCGTCAGATTTGAGTATTGTTTTCCTCCATTAAATATACAGGCTGAAGAGAACTTTGGCTCACGATGGAATGTGGTGGACAACTTGAAGCTTGAACAGTTCCATAGTGCAAAGACATCCATTTGCACGTCGCAATAGTGCCTGGTCAAGTGTCAGCAAGTTAGAAAAGCCAGAACTAAGACACTGACCATTTACCTGCCATTTACCTAATTCATTCTCCTCAGCTCTCCTCTTATACAACTCAAGCGTACGAGTTGAGATCGCGTAGGACACGGCAAGAGTGAGTACCAGTTGGCGAATGACCGCGAACCACATACTCTGACGGCATCATTGCTAAGTAAACACAGAACTTTATACTCCGCGAGCGTCAAGTAAAGAGATTTGTAAATTGTCACTGTCATCGGCGATCGCGCTTGCGAGATCAAATTATCTGATCAATGCAGGAGCGCAGAGTATCTACGCGTCTTTAGAAGGCTTTTAGGTAGCCTAGGGTCTTACTGAAGTAGTGAATAGAGAGAATAAGAGGAAACGATGATCATGTGAGTAGCGATCGTGAATATCAACCGTGGGAGAAATTAACCTGATCCGTTCCTCCATGTACTTACGCATCATTTGGCTTTAAGACGACAGTCTCACACTGGTTACTTACTTACCTCAGAACTAACTCACCAATCAAGGCCTCTTTCAACCTATTGAACTGGTATAATCTACTTTATTCCTCTTTATTCTCCCAATGGCAGTATTTCACGATGACAAGGCTGCTTAAGACTATGCATTCCGTTCTGTATGCCTCGCCTTCCACATAGCGACTACAGGTCGGCCCTCAGGTCTCGCGCTTGCATTTCTTCTTTAGACTGACGATCCATATTGCTTTATACCGCAGTGGACGCATTCGTCATACGAGATATCGTGTAGCAGTTGGCGTAGGTTCCTCAAGAACGTGTCCACGCATTTACGGTCTTATTTATTTGTATTACGACGACGACCAAGTGTGGTATGAAAGTCTGCTGCGCTCAGCGTGTCTTCACTGACATTAAAACTTTCAGCTTGTTGTGCTCACAGCCCGTCTCATGACGTCCAACGAAGTCTACTTGCAGATGACCGCCACTCTTTTGTCGCGCCACTGTCAATCACAGTGCAGTCTCATGGCTTCTGTCGAAAGCCAGCCGAGTACGGAGCCCTTGTCTCTGCTGTCACTAACGGTGGAAAGTCCGTGATTCTATCGGATGTTCCGCAATGCATCCCCACGAATCAACGGACCCTCGCTGCTCAGCACACTCTTCGGTTGATGACGGGGAGCCCAAGGACCTGTTGGTCCTCGTACCTCATCGTGCTTTTTGTCAAAGCTGCATGTGGCTTTATACCATCTTCAGTGGCAGTTCGCTTGTCATAGACAAGTACCCTCATACGGCGGCCCACAATATAGGCTCTGAGCCCATCATTTCAGCGAGCGTAGAGCTTGTTCTGGTGATGGTACCCCCATCATCACTGCATCGCGCTTCTCATAGTACCGTCAACCTTGCACATGATGTTAAATGAGTTTGGCGAGACGAATGGAGACGGACGGACAATTGTATTCTGGCAAGCCTCAGGATTTGGGAACGAGACAGGGTAGCACTTGGAGGCACGCTCAGTTCGAGTTTTCTGAGTTTGCTTTTGAATGGCGCACTTTGTCATATTGCCAATCGGGCAATCGAAACTATATCTAGCAACCCGGCTTTTGATAAGCCAAGCGCCTACCTAAAATACAGCAAAATGTCTTCCTTCTCCTCCCATCCCGCTAGCAACCCACACCGACCTTCCAGAAACAATGACAGACACTTTCATGGGAGACGCCGCTATGAATTAATTTGTGGGGAACAAATAGCTGGCAATGAGGCCTTCCGCAGAGTGACTAGCACTTGGAGTTATCACAACCTCCATGAGTCGCCATCAAGACGCATTCATTCGGCTGGACACCTCATCGTCGTTACCATCCTCTCCTTAAAGTGACGTGTTGACAAGTTCTTTGAACTTCTTTCAGAATCTTTCATTTGTCGCTTCATCTAGTAAACGACTGGACGGCCCCGGGTTATCACACGTCCTTAGCGGCACTTTAGAAGCATATGTACACGTTCATACGGCCGCAGCTTCATATCAGACGGACACCTGGTATCTTATCAAACCATGTATTCGATCTTATCAGACAAGTGCGTAATCAGGCATGGGCATCAAGACCAATTCAAGACGCGTTCATTCGGCTGGTTGTCACTCATTTGGCATCTGTTGGCATCTGTTGGCATCCAGCCCAATTCCGAATTGAATTCGTGATTTTATATTCATCCCTGGATGGGCTGGGCGGCTAGAGTAGCTCAGTAGTAGCCTGGAGTATAGGCCCGGCCTACCCTGCTGGGTCGACGTCTTTTTTCCCAGATAATCGAAACATCGGTCATATTCCACGACTTCAAAAAGAATCAGATTTTGACATCAAAATTTGGTTCGAAAAAGTTCACGTTGCTTGTCAATGGCACCCGTGACCCACCTTCACTGCAGAGCTCGATCGCCATCAAGGCGCATTCGTTCGGCACGGCCATGAGTCATTATGATTTCTCCATGACGCGTTCATTTGCCGCTGGATTTGCCAGGCCAGACCATCCCACCGATGATTTCAAGATGATTTTCCCTTCAAGTTCTGACTATAAAAGCCCGGGCCAGGCTTCTTGCCAAATCACTAACATTTTGCTCGACGCTTACATCGATATCCACTATGACAAGCGACATTCGTGCTCTCATTAGCATCATTTCCGCCCAAGTCGACACCATCGAAGCCAAATATACCAAGGCAGGCGAATCCTACCCTT
>QLOY01000763.1:0-26863 GCA_003313965.1 Megacollybia marginata | reverse complement strand
CCTTACACTCATATCTAGAGTATGCAGCTCCGATGTCTTCTCACCCTTGTCATGTCCCGATGGCTACTCGTAGTTCGCCTGTTGTGCATTCCATTGTCATGCTCTTGTTATCATTCGTCACCGTTGTCTGAGTCTTTGTGGACGTTCCGTTACTGTCGTTTATGTGGTTGCTCATTTCATCCCTCCTCCGTTTTAGTATCACAGCTGTGTCGTATACCCTCTCCTCAAAGACTATACTTTAGTTTAGAAGCCGTTCAATACACTATGCACAGATTCCTCTTTTCCCATTCTGCATGCCTGAATGTAACCTCTGAGGTATACTTGAAGTAGACTGGTAACTGCCTCCTGTCGTACTCCATAGCATCGTCAACACGTCCTCACTTCCACTCAACACAGTCCTTAAACTGCTTCATACACTACTCATATCAACCCTGACACATACCTAACACATACCCAACACAGTCTGCTGGCCCCTCATAGCATACCTGAAGTAAGTCTCATTTATTCCCCGTGGTTTACTGTGATGTCTCTACGTATACACCTGAGTGTGTCCTGACTTATACTTCACAGCAATACCCAACACAGTCTGCCAGCCTCTTATAGCATACCTGGAGTAAGTCTCATTTATTTCCCGTGGTTTACTGTGATGCCTCTACCTATACACCTGAATGTGTCCTAACTTATACTTCAGAGCATCTTCAGTATCCCTACAAAGTGTCTCCAGATAGGTGCCATGTGCCTTCAGTTGATCCCTGGGTTGAACTGGGTTACTGAGCTTAAAGGAACCTCGACCTTGGATGTCTTGTGATGACCTCACTGTCCTCATTGCCCTGGGACGTCCTTAAGAAGCCTATGGGTGCCCCAGGACAGGGTGAAATTTTTCCTGATGCACTTATTCAGGCAGGAACCATTGTGCACGATGCTGTATCAATAGCTCCTGTACAAGCGGTCTCGACAGTTATTGTCTCCGTTCTGAGAACCCTTCAAGTATGTGCTCCAGTCCCTGTATGAAGTGTCAGATCTAACTCGTCTAGACGATGCGACAAAATAAAAAGGACTGTAAAGGGCTCGCAAAGGACCTTGTTGACATTCACAATGGAATCACGGATACACTAAGAGGATATTCTGAACTGCCATCCCCCTTTAATCTTAGGTGTGATGAATTTCATAAGTAGGAGATTTATATTTCATCCGTGGGCTATCCTTCTTACACTCAGCCAGGAGTTTAGTCAAAATGTCAGATGACTCAAATGACATTGCTCGCATGGGCCGCATTTTGTCTTTTATCAAATCATCAACTATCAAGAACGAAATTCAGGGGCACAGACAAAGACTGCAGCAGTCTCAGCAGACATTTATGGTTTGTGGAGAAAACTCACTGACCATTTGATTCTCTCAGACTGACTTGCAACATTCTAGACAGTTACAATGATTGATATTCGGCTCTACGTAGAGCAACATCTTCATCTTCGTGAGCTTGGATATCCATGGCAGGAGGGAGAACGGCTTCGACTAATTGATGCGATGAATAATACACTTGATCTGCCGATGGAACTGTGTGATACTTGGGAGGTAGGTCCGCATATAAGTTCTGTATCACTGTCTGAGCTACGGAGTAGAAGCTCAATGATTTCATCAAGTTCTTATTCCGCAATCGTCATGGAAGGAAGTACATTGAAAGAGGAGATTACGACCTCACAGATCAACAACAGCACGAGACTCTCGACTCTGCCAATTGGCACACTCGATCAAGATTGTGTGTTACCATGGACATTGTGTTGCAGTCGACTTCACCTCAAAACAATGATCAGAGACCATGTCCTGCATGTAAACGTTTGTGCATTTCCAAGTCCTTTTCAGAAGAGATGAAATGGTGCGTCAACCCCTCCATCATTATATTCCTTCAATTCGACACAGTGAGGCCTGTGGATGTACTATCAGAATGTCCGAGTCAAAGTTGTCACTCGAACCTCGGGCATCATCTTCTGTGGTCATGCCACCATCCAACATGCTCCGACAGACGGAGAGTCGTCAAACATTATCCATTTCTTCATATCCAGAGCCATCCCCTCAGATCAATCAGACCCGATCTCAATCCTCTCAACATCCATTGCATCAGGTAGCAGAACATGATGACATCCAATATTTCCGTCGTATCCATGTTAAAGTTACAGTCATGACTAGGCTCGAAAGGTCAGAGGTCAGCGAGCGACTATCTATTGGCAGTTCTATGGAGCAGGTGAGTAATTCCAGCAACAAGTTGCTGCATATCTCATACTCTAAGCTTGAGAAATCATCACGATCAAATGTTAAAATTGTGAAGATGCCGTGGTTCTCACTCCAGATGGCCACCCTCACAAACTAAATAGGTTAAACAACTTGGGCCAGTCACTCCGCATTCGCTTTAAGCAGCTCGGAGATCTTAGTGACCTTAACAGGTCTATCCGAGTATTTGAAGATGCCGTGGTTCTCACTCCAGATGGCCACACTGACAAGCCACCCTGCTTAAATGACTTTGGCCAGTCACTCCGCATTCGCTTTGAGCAACTTGGAGATCTTAGTGACCTTAACAGGTCTATCCAAGTATTTATAGATGCCGTGGTTCTCACTCCAGATGGCCACCCTGACAAGCCAACCTGGTTAAACAGCTTGGGCCAGTCACTCCATGTTCGCTTTGAGCAGCTTGGAGATCTTAGTGACCTTAACAGGTCTATCCAAGTACTTCAAGATGCCGTGGTTCTCACTCCAGATGACCACCCTCACAAACCAACCGGGTTAAACAACTTAGGCCAGTCACTCCGCACTCGCTTTGAGCAGCTCGGAGATCTTAGTGACCTTGATGGATCTATCCGAGTACTTCAAGATGCCGTGGTTCTCACTCCAGATGGCCACCCTCACAAACCAACCGGGTTAAACAACTTGGGCCAGTCACTCCCCATTGACTCCGCATTCGCTTTGAGCGGCTCGCAGATCTTAGTGACCTTAACAGGTCTATCCAAGTACTTCAAGATGTGGTAGTTCTCACTCCAGATCAAGGGGGTCTCGGTATTGTAATACCACACACGGGGTCGGTTTATTTTTTAAGGTCAACCCTAGGGGGTACCTACCTACCTGAGGGTCATGTGATTACCTTTTTTGGAAGGTGTCTGACGTCATTGTAGACGTCTTCGTATGGCAGATGACCGGCAATAGCCTGTCATGATCATTAATATTGTCAGGCTTGTCTTCATCCGAGTCCCACTCCTCCTCACTCTGATTTGACTTTGCATATCAGACCAAAGCATTGCCAAAGCGCAAAAAAATTAGTAGACTTACTTAAGCAGGTAACCGAACACAACCGATGATCGCCAGGCTTAACATCAACAGATGCTGTTTCTGGAGCTTCCGCAAGCTTGCAACAGGTTCTAATTGAAGATTTCCGCATTCACATGAATATTTGATGCTTATTTAGTATATTTCCAAAAATTTTTTAAGATGGTCAACAGGGGGTACCTACCTCCTACCTCATGTGACATATCAAAACTCCGGTACCCTCTTGCTCCAGATGGCCACACTGGCAAACCAACCTGGTTAAACAACTTTGGCCAGTCACTCCGCATTCGCTTTGAGCTCCTCGGAGATCTTAGTGACCTTAAACAGTCTATCCAAGTATTTGAAGATGCCGTGGTTCTCACTCCAGATGGCCTTCCTGACAAGTTGATCTTGTCAAGCCATTTGTCTGATATGCGCATGTGAGAGAGGTGGTACTATAAAACATAACAGCTCAAATAATTCATGCCAGCGATCAGGATTTGAAATATGCAAGTTGGAGACTGGCCAGCATCTTCCATTTAGCAGGCTTTAAACATAAGACAGAGTTTCACAAACATTGACAACTCTACCGGTTTTGTCAAATATGCGTTGACCTTCGACACACTTTGGGCACACTTATATAGAGCATCTGGTATTAGAAGACATCCTCCATGCTCTGACTCCCCTCAGCCGTACAGGCAGCGCGACATGTTTTTCAGTCTAAGCGTGTTACCGGGCAATTACCGGGACTCCAATACAATGGACGGACTATCACCACGTTATCGCCGAATAGAATGCGTGCAAAAAGAATTATGAGAACCAGTCTTACACAGCCTCAGTGTAGCTAAGACACTCTCGAACAGTCGAGACCGTGGGCAATCATGTTGCTTATATGGAACCACCATCGTCACACAAGCCTATCGATACGTATTCCCGAGCTGACAGACAATCATCTGAATGCTTTTTTTGGACTAGATGTTGAGTTCTTCTCTGCTTCCGATTGCCTTATCCACGTTGTACGTAGTTTTGTGTACATGGGGACGGATGTCAAATGAATAACGATTGCTTGATAGTTCTGATCATTGTATGAGATGAGAGTATCGAAAAAAACATTTGCAGTTTAGTTGAACTCGGTAGTCGAGCGACAGCAATTTGACAGCTTCAACTGAAATATTCCCCCAGAGTATCAGTTATAGGTAGCCAATCGGATGAAGATCTCCTCCACAAGATACAGTGTCCGTAAGTCTACAATCATAAAAGCCACAAATTGATAGTTAGTATCAACACTCCGCCTCATTAATCAATGAGACCTTCAAAGGCATTTGCGGTCCCTTTGTTAAATCTCCATTTATGCTAGGAACCATAAAGACACATGATTCTTTCCTGAGAGCCTGCAGTTCAGGAGTAGGCTCTAAGCGAAAGTTCTTTATGAGTTCAATCAAGAAGGATTGAACCTTGTAGATGCTACAAAAAATGAAATTAACAAAGCCGGAAGTTGAGTAAAGTACATACGCGAATCGCCAAGCGATGCAAGATCTGGTACCGCTTCCAAATGTCAAACTATGAGCAGATGAGTCTTGTAAGCATCAATCAAACTGATACGAACAGGTTTCCGTAGACTCCAATCATGCCCGACTTTGTGTCTATTTGTTGATTCAACCATCGATCGGGGTTGAACAGGTGTGCGTCCTCTCCGAAGATTTCTTTGTTTCTAAACAGGTTTCAGAAAAACGCTGGATAAGCATCGGTTTCAACCTATTATAGATGAACGGGGGTGCAAATAGGTTTGTTCCCTTTGGAATAGTGATTTCCGTCACCACTTTGCCAGTCTTCAGGAGCAAAGGTTTTGACAATGGTATGAGTTGGTCTTGAATGGGCACTCTTGGGTTATAATAAGAGACGGGGTAGAAGCGAAGAATTTCCTGACCATTGTCAGCATCAAGTAAGTTGAAAGATGGAAAGAGTATAACTCACCTTGATAACAGCCGTAGTGTACTTCATTCTGTCGAAATCGATACTTGTGAACTCTGTATCCCCACGAGCAAGGACTTCATTCCACGTATCAATTATTTCTTTGCGAAGCTTTGTTTGTATATCTGATTGCTTGGCGAGTTCCTGAAGGCCCCAGGTGAGAGTATTAGCTGTGGATTCTTGGCCAGCGCCAATGACCGTCCTGAAAGATCAGCTAATTTATCTGTACAAACATATCAACGCACGTCATTACAGCCCACAACTCCTCATCTGTAAGATATGCATCCTTGTCAGGATTTAAATGGGCATGAACTGCACAATGAAGGAGTCTGACACGATCCACGGAAGAGAGGGGACCACGGACCTAATAAGCTTAGGACATCTCTGCCCTTGGTCTCGCCATCAGCCATAGCCTCTTGCTTCTTCGCTTCAAAAAGGATCTTTACCATTTTCCTAGCAGCTTTGGTCAATTCTCGGGCAGGTCTGAAAGCCTTCATGGGTGCATAGTCAAAGTACCACCGCAGCAATCGAAGAGGTAGACATGACAGAAGACTTTGCATGATTATTGTGCTTGAGCTCGGGGGAGAGAGATTTGCGGTGCTGACGATTAAGAATGAGACCAAGTGAATGAGAAGGAAACTTGGCAACGAACACGCAGGTTTTGTATTGATTGGCTAACGCATTGCTGTCATCGACAAGAGAATTGAACTCGTAACCAAAAGAAACTGTATGCGAATAAATAATATGAAAGGAAGAGGAAGGGAGAAGCTCGTACTTTCTCCAAGAATATCCAAGGTAGCGCGATGTAGCCAGGATGGAATCGAAATGGTGAGGGAAGACTCTGCAGATTTATCGATCATATCCTTCCATTTCTCAGTCAACTGACAATTTGATTTTAACATGAAATATAGACGGGATGAAGATATCCTTACCCTGCTGGCGCCTTGTAAAAACCAAGGAATGTAAGTCTTGGCCTCTGCAATTCCAAAGGCAGGGTTCGCTATTTTCCGCATACGACGATGGACTTCTCCTTCAGCCCAAACGAGACCTCGGCCTATTACAATACCGAGCCGCTCTTGGCGAACATGTTCTTTCTCAAAATTAGAGTAACAGTTGTTGTAGATATGTTGAAGAGCCTTTGGATCTGTCACAATCAAGCTATCTACCTGTGAGAAGTCCATCAATACCGACTCCAGAAAGAAAAAAAGATCGTACGCCGAAAGGAGCTTTGATCCTAATGATATCACCATACTGTTCATGCCATCGAGAATCAGCCTGAGATCAATTAGCGTGAAGGATGATGAATATTGAATTGGAATGAAGATACCTCTCCCACTTGTCCTTGAAGGAGTTGGCGATAATTTCCTGCCAATCATGAATTCGAATGCAAAGACTCATTTGACCATGCATACCCAACCACCATGATTCTGGTTCAGGGCCAGGTATATCAGCAATAGATACACGATTTGACCATCTGTAGATGAGATACGAGGCTAGTATCAGACTAACTAGTATGTAGAAAGAATCGGCACTATTCATGATTATGATGAATTTACTTACATCCTGTTCATTTATATTTCGCCAAAACGGTAGCCGTGGAGCATCCTGCGATACTGAATGGCAATCCATCAAGCAATATATCCTTCTATATCGTTGCCAATGATGGGACTGTTTACGAAAGACTGCTAGTAGCCTCCCGAAGTCTTTGCAACGAGCGGGAGGTTACACGTATCTATAGAACGGGAGAACCCAATGCAGGGGCACAAGTCTCGGGTCCCATCCCATTATATCATTTTACATAGAGAGGTCGTGGCTTGGGGGGCGGAGATGGTGTCACCTGGCCAGTCGATAGTGGATCAAATCAGATTTCGGTCCGCCCTGTCAATCCCATGTGATCGGCCCGGGGATATGTCTACGAGACTGACCGACTCGTATCATTCTAAAGAGATCGCAGACGAGCAAGCAAAGTGCAGACCATAACAGCATCCCGCTGTTCTACAGATAGCGTTGTTGTTATGACCGTAAAAGACGTTTTGAAAATAGCGTTAATGTCAATCAGAACAGGACATGAGATCCCTGTTTCAAGCTGAAAAGGTTGTGCGACTCCAATCTGGGCTTCCAACAAAGAGAAGACTCAAATATTTTGATCCCAGACGCATCAGGAACCGAGTTTGCCTTGCTGGCTTGACGACTTTGTAAGCTCGCTGGGAGTCGGCTTTTCAGGAAAACATGGTCTCCGAGTCGGTACTCAGAAATTGGGAACATGGGTGACATCCTACTCTATCCTGATAGCATGAGTGGGTTGAGGATGCAGTTAGAATAATGCCCAGTTGGTGATCTCACTTAGATTGAGCTTGCCGATAAATTTGGCAGCTGGCGCGACAATAGAATTCTGATGCATACGGGTTAACGTCAACGCAAGACGGCTCCCATCAGGGTTGTGGATTTGAGTGGTGAGTCCAGATTACGTATGTCACTGCTTTTTTTAACGCAGCTTGGTTCGATTCTTGTAATACTGGCACTTTCAACATTGATCTGTCAGGTTCATGAAGCGTAAACGGCAATATAGCTGATAGACTTCCGAAGTCTTCGCAACGAGCGGGACGCCAACAGTGCGTGGCTGCAACTGAATTAAATAGGTCGGTGGGCATCTTGGGCCCACCGAGACTGCTATCTCACGATACTACTTGTACATGGAAAAACGCCCTGTAAATTGGTGTTTCAGTCTCAGGCTTCCTGGTATATGGCTGACCAAGTGGCTGACGCGCTTACAGAAAATGCCATAAACAGCAGGGGTCCAGTGGGAGAACAGTCCAGTGGGAGAACAAGAGCTGGAGCAACTCCGAACTGAAAGTTGAGCAAACTTCAAGTTGAAGTCATACGTCATTATTTGTCATAGGTCATATGACTTGATATGTCCTCGGTTCGGGAACCCCACTAGAGCTTGGCCCTCCTCCAAGGGCTGCAGCTTGGTGACATATAAGCGAGGTAAATGATTGTGGCTAGTGCCAGTGATTTGAATCTCACCAGGTGACACCATCTCCACTGATCGTCCATCCCAATATAGAAACGATCGTGAATTAGTCTGTTTACAAGAGACTACCAAGTCACGGACTCTTGACGGACTCATATCCAAGTAAAAATGATATCTATGATGGGACCCGAGATGCTTACACCTCCCACTCTAGAATTATTACTTACTCCGGAACTCTTGCTCGTCGCAAAGACTTCGGGAGTCTCGTGTAAACAGTCCCGAATCATTTGCAACGGTCATAGAGGGGATATATTCTTGATGGTTCCTTGTGTACACGGGACGCTCTGGAGCTGTAGCTTTGGCGAAATATATAAATGAGCAGGAATATAAGTAGATTCATCATCACCATGGATAGTGCTGTTGATTCATTCTACATACTGGTTAGTCTGATACTAGCCTCATATCTCATCTACAGATGGTCAAATCGTGTATCTATTGCTGATATACCTGGCCCTGAACCAGAATCATGGTGGTTGGGTATGCATGGTTAAACGAGTCTTTGCATTCAAGTTCATGATCGGCAGGAAATTATCGTCAACTCCTCCAAGGACAAGTAGGAGAGGTACATTACATTCCGACTCAATACTCATCATCATTCGTGCTGATCGATCTCAGGTTGATTCTCAGTGGCGTGAACAGTATGGTGATATCATTAGGATCAAAGCTCCCTTCGGCGTACGATCTAGACTTTTCTCTGGAATCGGTATTGATGAAGTTTTTATAGACAGATACTTTGATTGTGACAGATCCACAGGCTCTTCAATATATCTTCAACAGCAGTGACTCTGATTTCGATAAACAACATGTGCGCCAGGAAAGAGTCGGTCTTGTAATAGGCCGAAGTCTCGTTTGGGCTGAAGGAGATGTCCATCATCGTCAGCGAAAAATAGCGAACCCTGCCTTTGCAGCTGCAGAAGCCAAGGCTTACATACCCTCGTTTTTACATAGCGCTAGTAGGGTAAGCATTTCTTCATCCGTTCCAGATTTCATGTTGAAGTCAACTTGTCAGCTGACTGAGAAATGGAAGGATATGATCGATAAATCTACAGAGTCTCCCCTCACCATTTCGATTCCATACTGGCTACATCGTGCTACCTTGGATGCTTTCGGAGAAAGTACGTCGCGAGCTTCTCCCCTGCTTTCATATCATTCATTTATCCACCTACAGCTGCTTTGGGTTACGAGTTCAACTCGCTCGTTGATGACAGCAATGTTTTAGCCAATAAATACCAAACCGTCATGTTCGCTGCCCAGTTCCCTTCCCGTCCACTTGACCTAATTCTTAATTCTCAGCACGGGAACACTCTCGCCCCCTAACTCGAGCACGATAATCATGCAAGGTCTTCTATCGTACCTACCTCATCGATTGTTGCGGTGGTACTTTGACTATGCACCCGTCAGGTCGTTCAGACCTGCCCGAGAGTTTACCAAGATTGCTAGGAAAGTGTCAAAGACTCTTATTGAAACGAAGAAACAAGAGGCTATGGCTGATGGCGAGACCAAGGGCAAGAGAGATATCATGAGCTTATTAGGTTCGTGGCCTTCCTTCTATGAGTCGTCTCAGACTCCTTAATGCAGTACGCGCCAATTTGAATTCCGACGAGGGTTCGTATCTTACGGATGAAGAGTTGTGGGCTACAATGACGTGTGTTAGTATCCTTGTGTAGATTCCTGCCCTGATCCTTCAGGACGCTCCTCGGCGCTGGCCAGGAATCCACAGCTAATACTCTCACCTGGGGTCTTCATGAACTAGCGAAACAACCAGATGTACAGGACAAGCTTCGCAAAGAAATCGTCAATACGTGGAATGAAGTCCTCGCTCGTGGAGATACGGAGCTCACAAGTATCGATTTTCACAAAATGCAGTACACTACGGCTGTTATCAAGGTGTTTATGCACTCTTTTCATTTATCGTTTTGATGCTCACAAATGGTTAGGAAATTCTTCGCTTCTATCCCGTCTTGTATTTCACCCCAAGAGAATCCAATCAAGTCCAAGTCATGCCATTGTCGAAACCGCTGCTCCTAAAGAATGGTAAAATGGTGACGGAAATCACAATTCCGAAGGGAATGAACATATTAACACCCCCATTTCTCTATAATAGGTTGCAACCAATGCTCATCCAACATCGTTCTGACACTTGTTTAGAAACAAAGACATATTCGGAGAAGATGCGCACCTGTTCAACCCCGATCGATGGTTGGATCACAAACTAGATAAGAAATCGGGCACGGTTGGAGTCTACGGGAACATGTTCGTATCAGTTGTATTGACCATTACAAGACTTATCCGTTCATAGGATGACATTTGGAAGCGGAATAAGAGCTTGCATCGCTTGGAGATTCGCGTATGTAGCTTTACTCAACCTCCAGCCACTTGTTAACTTCGATCTTTCTAGCGTCTACAACATCCAATCCTTCTTGATCGAGCTGATCAAGAACTTTCATTTTGAACCTACTCCTGAACTGCACACTCTCAGGAAGGAATCATGTGTCTTCATGATTCCTAGCATCAATGGAGAGTTAGATAAGGGGCCTCGACTGCCTTTGAAGGTATCACTGATTAGTGAGGCAGAGTGATACTGCCTTTGAGATTTGCAATGTTACATTTGTCTCGCTGTTCTCAGACACCGTCCAGTTGCGTATCGTTTGTAGTTAGCGGGAGGTTGGTAGGGTTGGCGGTTAGGTCGGAACGGAGAATATAACCTTTTTCGGAGCGATCCGAGCTTCGATCTTACCATCATCTTTGACTCTAAACTTGATTTTTGAGTTGTATCAGTGTATGTGCTATAGCTTGGATGTTAACATAAAGGCCTAGAACGAGGTCATTTTTGTAGAACTTAGCGTGCTCGATCCTTTCTGCCAATGATCTATTGCGTGGTACTGTAGAATTGATGACAAAGGCTGGGCCTCTTCCGTACACTTGATGGGTGCCGAAGGCTCCAGAGAAAGTATTGTACTTGCATTGATTCTAAATTGCTTTATTAAATACAGTAGATTCTACTTTAAAGATACTATGGTACTATGCAGATTTGTTCCAGACAGTGATACACACATATGCAGTGATAATGATAATTGACAGTCCCGTTGGCTGAATAGTATGTGTAAAAGATAGTTGGGCGATGAAGATGATTTATGGTAAAGAACGCCGATGGAAAGGTCGAATGCTACAGTTGTGTAAGAATAGAAGGCGTTACACCTTCTCTTGATTATGATTCTGTTTGAATTTCTCAGCCATCTTCAGATCCTATAAACGAAGTCAACAGCATTGAATTCGAGCGGAGCCCTGCGTACCATGCACGGTGCATATGTACTGCTCCCTCTGAGCTTTGCACCAAATCGGTAGAATAATACTGGAATCGGAGCCAACACCAGCCCTATAAGAGCGATTAAAGTCGAAGCCCAATTAATACCGAGCTTTATTGCAATCAGACAGAGCAGCAGGATCGAAACGACTCACTTTCTGATACATTTGTACTGTAAATAGAGGAAAAGCCGCTCCCACCGCGGATCTGATGATTGTATTGGCTGATAAAGCTGATGCGCTGTAACTCCTACCGAAAAGGGTCAATCTGGGTAACGTTGGATGGGAAGTCCTCTCACAAATATGTGTCGATAAGATATCCCTTTGAAAAAGTTAACGAATACCAGTAAATTTGATTGCAACTCACCAAGAACGAAATGAAAATAAGGCTGATGCTAACTCCGATAAAGATCGTACTGATGGCAGGAACGTACCAAGGTATACTTGGATACTGTCCTGTCCATCCTAACCAGAAGGTACCCACAACAAGAGAAGGCCCTCCGATCATGGCGCCAAATAACCGCTTTTCTGGTGGTGGGTAACCATGCCATTCTTTGATTAGAGCGGGATAGCGACGCGAAAGAAGGTAATTGATTAATGCTCCGATGCTGGTACCGATGCCAACTCCGATGAAAATGAGACCGTTTTGTGAGACTGTGAATCCTCGAGTGTCAAATATGAATGGGAAAGCCTCGAAGACTAGTTATGTGAGTAAGACGTAATATCACGCCAAACAACTCACGAGCGTAAAGAACTCCATAAACAACCGAAAGATAGACTGTGATTAGAACGAGGATGGGTTCTACGAACAACATGTGAAGTGGTCGGTAGATAGTGCGATGAACGAGAGGTCCGAACGACCAATCTTGATCTTCGTGCTCGGCACGAACATCTTTATTCTTTACGGGATCGAGTTTCCGCAGTCGTTTGGCCTGGAACAGACCGATTCGTTGAGTGAACACTAAACAAGAGATGATTACATACCTTCTTATTCAGAATAACAGGTCCATATGTCTCCGGAAGGAAAATAAGCGCGCAGATTGTACAGAAGCCGGCGAATATCATCATCACCCAGAAGACCCATCGCCAACTCAATGAACTTGCCGCCATACTAGTCCATGTCAGTGAGTTGAATGAGGGCGTAAGAAGAACACGTACAATCCACCGATTAACGGTCCTAGTGCCGGTCCCAAGAACACGCAAGCGACCCAGAGGCTATTCGCAGCTCCTATTGTATCAGGAGTCCATATGTCTGCCAAAACACCTGAGGAAAGTGGTATTAGAGTACGTAACGAAGGGGAAACATCCTCACCTCCTCCGAGTACTAGCGGTGCGACGGCAAAGACTCCTCCCAAAAATCGAGTCACCAAGAGTGTACCAATGTTCTGTCCGAGAGTCTGGCCTAAATGAAACAACGTATACATTGTTAACGCCGCAATATACATCGGACGCCTCCCCACGAGCTCGCTTCCTGGACCCCAGAATAGAGGCTGTAATGAAATTAGCAAAACACGGGACGGACGCGGGATGATGACTACATACGCCAACAACGTAACCCAGCACGAAGAGAGATGTTACAAGAGCTCCTACCTCTTCGGAGACGTCGAACGCTTTTGCGATATTGCCAGTTATTGCTGTCGGTGCTGACGAGGCGAATGTTCTGTGTATAGCGTTTTCATGAGTCATCTGAAACATAGCTTTAGAGACTTACACATTGATCGTCATCAAAGACGACAGTCCTGTAACCAGCCACCTGTACGCAACCGACCAATTGCGGGGATTCTCCGGGTCATCCGGTCCATCCCAATCAACGAATGGAGGTTTTGAAACTATGAGGTTGGAATTGATTATATCGTTCAAAGGAATGGGTTCAAGCACATCGTCTCCTCCATAGAACTCAAATCTCTGCCCAAAACGTTGCTCTAGCATCGTCTCAAGCGAAGGCACAGCCTTCGAGACCTGAAAGATGTCGACAGACCCATCCTCTGTTGGAGGCTGAGCCGGCGTCCCATATAGCAGCCAGAAGGCGAACGAATCGCGATGCTGCATTATTATTGGTGAAGGGTCGTAGGATTTGCGTCATTCTCTCCGTGGCGACTTTTATAGCTGGGAATCCCGCAGTGTGTGTCATGGTTTCAGCCGCTATCGACTCAGTGAACAGCCCGAGAATAAGACCGAAGTGCGTAAAGAGCGGTAGAAAGTTGTGGCTTCCGGAGCCGGTGCGTACTTTGTCATTTGAGATTATTGCCGAAAGAGGGATTCAGCTTAGAAACCATATGACCAATACAAGGTTGACCAGTCAAGTGCTTGGTAAACGGTTCTGAGAACAAGACCGAGTGAAAGGTAAGATATACAGTGTCTGGAGAGGTTAAGGGAGAAGCGCTCGAGAAGCATGTACTACATGCGATTTTCAGAGCACCGACGTTAAGGCCCGCTCAACTTAACTGTTCCTAGAAATCGTCATGAGGAATATGTCACTGCCCGTGAGGTCTCGGATGCCCGAGGCTTTCCAAATAGGGACGGAGCGCCCAGTTCAAAAAGCGTAGCCTCAGTAAAGCTCGGAGTGATACAAATACGACCTGTGATACAGATCTTTCTAGCTCGGTAGGAGCGCAAACCGTCGCAGCATTTCCATGAATTGCCATTCTGCTCTTACCGCCTGAGAGCACTGAGCGCGAGGAACAGAGAAGAGAAGTCACGTGAGAGAAACATGACGCAAGTCAGTGCCGTAACCGATCGGCAAACACCAGCGGGTTGCCTGGACTCGGAAAGACAACGGAAAGAGTATGGCCTGTGCCTACCATAAAGAACGAATCACGATCGGGACATGCAAATCTTGTCAACCATGAATCCATATAGGTCCTTCTAGAATAGAACGCATACAAACATTCGGATTAATATTGCGCCGGGACTTCAAGATTGCAGGGTTATGGAGCAGTAGCGGCAGCATTCATGTACCATACTTTGTGATATATACTGTTTGCGTGCCATGAATCTGGATTAACCACACAGTAACTGTCAACTTGAGCTAGCACCCTCCAGCACCGCAAACTTGATGGAAATGATCCATTGGCACGTGATACGGCCCAATTCCGTCGCTTGCCACGTTCTTTTCGGCCACAAAGCAATATCTCCCCTTAATAAATCCAAACTGGGATCTAACTTTCTTTCCGGGGACCGCCTGTTGGGCTAATATTTAGCAGCTGCTTGTACGACTACAACCAGATTGAGGAATTCCGAACTCTGTATTATTCTATACAGTCCGAGTCATTGAACATGTACATGTATCATGAACGGTGTACTGTCTCAAATGTGCACAAAATCTCATCTAGAGACGGGACATGTTTTTGAGCTTAGTGGCACGCTTGGACCTCCTGGAAAACAATACTCTTATTTTTATACATCGCTTACGATCATCATCAAGTAACAAGGGCCCAAGGCTGCCCAGACTGATGCGATGCCGTGTTGACTACTTCCAGTTGATTTACTGATCCAGTGGTTATTTGAGTAGAAAGAGAAATTTTCGAGGTGACAGATACGTCATCTATTATTTACCAAGCCGCCCATGTGTGATAATGTCAACCATAAGCTAGATCGGTGTTCGTTTTTTTACTGATCCTTTGATCCTGAACATTCTATTGTTATAGAAGGAGACAGTTTCTGAAGAATATCATTTTTACGACTGGATCTATCATTGTAGTAGACCTGTGACAGGGCCCTCACACCTACGTATAGTCATCATCGATCGTCAAATCAGAGGGTCCTGGTTACGAGACTACTATTATTGTTAGACAACGCGCAAGATACTCTGGTAGTTGCGAAGAATGACGTCGCGCAGATCACTGCTGCATGATAGTCGGCCTTCGGCAATTGGAGTCCTCACTCGACTCAAAATCTTTTGACTACTACAAAACGCGTTCTAGAAGCTCAAATGACTCAACGCAGATTTAGATATTGTACGTTCTTGAATATCAGCTTTTACCTGTATCTGCGACATTGCTCATAATGTGTAGAGTCCCATTCTGGCGCCGGGCGTTCAACATAGAAACAATAGATTGTTAAAATACGTCATTGTCAATTCTTAGACCATTGTCTCATACAATTACACGAATGCGAAACACATTTTCACAAAACACTTTCTCGACCTTACCATATATACCTGATGAATACGCAATACGGCAACAGAGAGGGCAAGGCAGAGTCCCGATGCTCACATGTCAGCGACTATGATTACGGATCTATCACTATATGTGCAACACTCGGCAGCTCAGTAACATTTTTCCCGTAAGAGGGGTGATAGATTGAAGTGATAGACTATAATAAAATCAACTGGATGTGCGCAACACACGTTGCAGTCTAATTATGCCCGCACTCATGGTTTGATACCAATCTGATAGATTCCAATTATTGCTATTTAACCCCACGCATTACCCCACTGGTCTGTCACCTGCATCAATCACCCTGTCCATCCTTCAACTCGTTGTCTTCGTCAATCAAGGTTGCATGACAGGGCATGTGGCGAAACAAATCACTGGTCTTATACCTCATTCATTTACTAATAGCGTCTTTTGCTTTATTAAGCTGGATGTACAGATCAACAATCGCAAGGACTCATAATTAGGTGGACCCATCTGAACATTCTGGAACTCTTGAGAATTGATCGAGGAAGCTAGCTTGAGCGCTGAATAACGTTATGACAGATGTCCCACAGTTGACAGGACATACCGCGCTCCTCCAATATATAAACGGGACGCCCATTCTTGTCAGCTTCAGTGGCATCATTGTCCGCTCCATCGACAGTCATGAGACTCGCTGCTATATTCTCTCTCAGCATCGCCCTCCTGTTGTCTAGTGTCTCTGCACGACTTTCAATCAGTGATAGCTGCGGCTCCGATTCACTTGTTCTCAGCCAGAAGACATTCCAGTTCGAGAACCAAGAGATTAAAGTCGTGACAACCTCATGTCCCGGTCTTGCAGCACTCCGAAACATCACTCGGACTTCGACTGTGTCTAGCGTACGAAAGCGCGCAGTTACCCAATGTGGAACCACTTGTAGGTTATGAGCTGCCTGGCCTTCTGTATTGATCTGAGATTCATAGGCAATTCGATTACATGTGATACGACTGATGCTCAGCCGGCTCTTGCGGACTGCAACAACTTGACGAATGCACTCATTAAGGCAGGCGGACAAGTCACTGTACCTGCTGGAGCCGTTGTCCAAACCACTTCAGGCACTTGCACGTACAGTTTTGCCAACCTCGATAAAGTCGCTTATAGTGTTTGTGAAAGTTCCTTCGTACGTCCCACCTTCTCGAAGTCATCTGATTTTTACCACGTTGGTAGGGTGTGTTAGCCCAGAATGCAGTTACCAGCTGTTTCGATAACCAGAGCCCCACAACTACTATAACGGCTGGGTTCTGTATCTCCCCGGAGGTGGCAGGGAACGATTTCATTGTGGAGTAAGTACTCCTTTATGCGGATTCAAAAGTTGACCAATATGTATCAGGTCAAGCCACTCTTGATTAAAACGGACGGAAAGAGACTCAGTCAACGAAATATTTTGTTCAATGTTACATAGTAGAGGCTAAAAATATGATGTCATGACAGATGAGATAAGGCGTTTGCGGTAATGAGGAGAATCTATTACTAGCATGGTCCCAAGATGGAACACCGAATGCCAGGATCAACTTATAGTCTGTATTTCTGCCACAGAAAACAAGATGTGAGCGTACTCAATATTGCATCAAGACTCACTGAGTCACTGCTGCGTGATGTTTCTATCATGGACTGACATTCAGATCCTTGTAACGTCTTGACAGTCTCGAATTTGATTTCAGGTTCTTGACTAGACAGCCACTTGAATCAAGTCATAGTACTAAGTGAGCCAGGTGGTGTAGACGTCTGAAAAGTCTTCCGAGATTGGTCGTTCGATTCCGGCGAGAGAGAAGTGCTTAGCTCAAGTTTTTATTTCTCGCTCGCCAGTACGGTAGGTAACTATTACATGGTCCAGGGATTATCCCGATGAGGCAAGCACGTATATACATGTCCCATGGTCGGGTCGTAAGTACTTAAGTTACTGTAGTCTGTCGTTCGATTGAATGAGCAGAACAATCTATTAAAGTCCACCGATTTGACCGTTCGATTGGATTGTCGGTGTTGGATTTGCTGCTGCATGATTTTTTCATCTCTGACTCTCCCGTGATTCCCTCGGATTTTGTCTCGAGAGAAGGGTTTGAACCAACACCGCCACAGGTAGCCCAAACAGATTGTGAAAATATTTCGGTGGCATATCAATAAAGCATAGACTAAGTGCTGCCTTACTAGAACTCGCCGACTAACGTTTGACTCGGGAAATATTAACTGTTTTCAGGAGCTCGAACGATATAAAATATCGTCGTCTTGAGATCAAGAGAGTCTTCCGAGTGTTGTTAATGACGGAGGGTATAGTCAAACGGAATAGCTGCTCGATCTATTGAGTCCACCGACTTGACCGTTCGATTGGATGTCGGTGTTTCATGATGTTGCCTGGTGCATGTTTTTTCTTTCTGACTCTGGCCGTGATGATTTGATTTGAACCAGAACCAACACCGCCACAGGCAGCCTCAAACAGATTATCGAGTTTTGCTCGATTGGGTGAAAGCCGGCAGCGCATCCGAGTTGTAAGTCTTTGTGTAGAAGAGCTTCGTCAGATGAGAAACTTGAATAAGCTAGCACCGGGGTAATTAAGCTTTCTTCTTTAGCCATAGTATACGATTGTCGACAGAGTCATGACGTCTTGTGAACAATCATTTAATTACTCTCCCGGTCACAGGGATTCGGAGACGGACTTGGATGGAAAGGGTCGATTCGAGAAATTTAGCGCTTGAGATGAACCGACCGAGACATTGGTCCCAAGAGAGAAGACTTTTCATCGAAGCAAACGCATTGGCAGTCAATGGGTATTAGCCGGATGGACCATTGGATTGGTGTTCGGTGCTAGCTCCAAGAGGTGGCTTTTTTCTCGCGGGCGGATGAGTTGAGATAATATTAACAGAAACGAAGTACGTCCACAGGAGCAGCTGTTGTGTACCTGTTATCGCATCAGATGCTTATTTCGTGGCGTGCTCGTTCGATTCGATGGGCACGGTTTCGATGAATTTGTTGGAATGATATAATTTTCTTGTCTAGTAGATAGAGTCGAGACAACAGGTTGAAACGATAAGAGCAGCTGTTGTACACCTGTTATCAGGGCAGTTGCTTGTTTCGCTGACACCTTTGTTCGAATCAATGTGTCGTGGCTTGTGTTGGGGCTGATATTTTTGCTGCTTTGCCTAATCTCTGGGATACGCCAAGCGAGGAAGGAAGAACTTGCAGGTTGGGCTCCGTTCGATTAGTTGGTGGTAGAGGAGGTGTGTCGGAATACAATCGAATGGAATACGTACTCGAATGACTGTAGCCGTGTTGGATGCTTCTAATTCGTTTCAGCGTGTGACTTGCGAAGCCTTTATAGGCATTGTCCTCCAGAGTCATTGTATAGCGCAACCGAGCCTGAGCGGCAAATTTGTCATGCTTTGTCAAACTGTCCCAGGGCCACATTGTTTGGCGTCACGTATCACGTGCTGCCTGGGTATAAAATTTATCGCGTTTGTTGATCGTGTCTCTTCACCTGCGACCATCACCACCCGCGACAAACTCACTGTACACCATGTCTTCTGCTATCACACAACAAACCCCCTCTAAACGAGTAAGCCTCTAGCCTCCTATAGTACACCAGCTCACCGTCTCTCTAGCTCGCCGACGATCTCCTCGACGTCAGCCTCGAATCACCCACCAAAAAAGCAAGAACCGTAGCGCCTTCCGTAATGCCTGAACCGCTGAAATTCCCCGTCGTCGTCGTCGACGACAAACAACGCTCCACGTCGCCAGACACCGTGACGGCCACCGACGAAGACGCGTCCAAGCCCGACATTGACGAGCTCAGAACCCGATTCATAGGTGCCGTCGACCTTCCAGAGTGTAAGCCCTCTTATTTTCACGCGACTTGCACCAACTCCTTTTCGCGTTGACAGCCGAAGAACCCCTCCTCAAAGGTTCCAAACGCCGCTTTGTCCTCTTCCCAATACAATACCCCGACATTTGGCAAATGTATAAGAAAGCCGAAGCCTCATTCTGGACTGCCGAAGAAATGGATCTTTCCAAAGACCTTCACGACTGGAACAACCGCATGAACGACAACGAGCGCCACTTTATCTCGCACGTTCTGGCCTTCTTCGCCGCTTCAGATGGGATCGTCAATGAGAACCTCGTCGAGAGATTCTCCAGCGAGGTTCAAGCAGCCGAAGCGAGGTGTTTTTACGGGTTCCAAATCATGATGGAGAACATCCATTCCGAAACATACTCTCTCCTAATCGACACTTACATCAAAGACCCCGCTCAGCGTGAATACCTATTCGACGCTATCGAAACCATCCCCTGCATAAAGCGTAAAGCCGACTGGGCGCTTCGCTGGATCTCCGATACCAAATCGACCTTTGCAGAGCGTCTTGTTGCATTCGCGGCCGTTGAGGGGATTTTCTTCTCCGGTTCGTTTGCGTCGATCTTTTGGATGAAGAAGAGGGGGTTGATGCCTGGTCTGACTTTCTCCAACGAGCTCATTAGTCGGGATGAGGGTATGCATACTGATTTTGCTTGTCTCCTCTTCACCCATCTCGAACGGAGACCTCATCCTGAAGTCGTCAAGCATATCATTAAGGAGGCTGTTGAAATCGAGCAAGAGTTCCTCACCGGTACGTTGTCCCTTCCTTTCCTTTCCTTTCCCCTTCTCACTCCTCTCCTCTCCTCTTCAGACGCCCTTCCCGTCGCTCTAATCGGCATGAACTCGAACCTCATGAAACAATACATCGAATTCGTCGCCGACCGCTTGCTAGTCTCTTTGGGCAACGAAAAAACCTACAACGCCACGAACCCATTCGACTTTATGGATATGATTTCGTTGCAGGGCAAGACCAACTTTTTCGAAAAGAGGGTTAGCGATTATTCAAAGGCGGGGATTAACCATTCTGGGACTTCAAAGGGCCCGTCGGATGGGGGCAAGGTGTTTGTCCTTGATGAGGATTTCTAGGCGATGGGGGTGGTGGCTGTGGTGGTTCGTGTACGACCGGATGGTGTAGATATGTTCTTTCTCTCGTCCAACTTGTATCCTATGATTTGATTTGTAAAGGTCTACTATAGATAATTTATTTGTGTGCTACGAGTGAGGGGCCCGTGCGTAGCTTAGTCATACCTGCCGCTTACAACCCCGATTAAGACATTAGCTTACCTACCTCAGTTCGTGGTTGAGCTGCGTCTTGATGCGATTGTCTTATTGGTTCGTTGGTGCTAACAGTTGAAAGATAACTATATAAGCCTCATTGCGCTCTCGGTATTCGAAAAGGTGGCTACGGATCGAACGCAAAATGTCACACTCCCCTGGAACTCGAGTCGATATCTCATGAGCTATCAACTCGTTGATATTGACTGTGAGTGGACGAGTTAATGGCACTACTGCACTCTCGATATTCAAAAATGTGCGTATGCCTTGGAATGCAACCAGTTGCGGATCGAACGCCAAGGGTGCTTGCTGCCATTGGACTCGAGTCGATATCTCGTGAGCTATCAACTCGGTGATGTTGACTGTGAATAGGTGATTTAATGATGTCGCTCAACTCTTGATATCTAAAAAAGCAAACCAATCACTAGTCACGGATCGAATGCAAAAGGTTCGATGGCTTCATCTATAGACTTCCAGTCAACATCCCCGGTGATTGGGCTATTGGTTGGTTGCTCTTAGTAGCTGGGTATAATTAATATGGCTCTCCTGCATTCTCGGTATCTAAAAACCAACTCTTCCACCTCGCTGCAGATCGAACGCAAAAAGTGTACCTTTTTGGGCCATCACAGACTTTCAATTGACATCTCTGGCAATTGAGCTATTGGTTGTTCTTAGTAGTTGAGGCTCTGCACTCTGAAAATCTAAAAATTTGCTCCAGATATACAACCAGCTGCCAATCGAACGCAAAAGGTGCACTTCTTATCACATCTACTTTCTTCTTATATGCAATGCACTATGGATTGAGCACAGAGCTACTCGCTTTCACTAGAGGTCGAGTCTCTGGTGCTTGAGCTATTAGTTCGGTGGTGTTGATAGTGAGCCGACAATCATGTAAGCTTTCCTCCACCCTCGACATTCACTTTCAAATATAGCAGCCAACTTACTGATTGAATGCGAAGGTGCTTCAAGTTGCTTTCACTAGAGCACGAGTCTATGTCTCTGATGATTGGGCTATCGAGTGATGACAGTTAAAAGTGATCCGATAGAGAATGAAAACGACTTCTTTGGCCAGACTTCCATGAAGTCGCATAAACAAATTACAATATCAACCTACTAGACCAACAGTTAGAAAATCTGTCAAGCCCAGTTCTCCTGCTTTGCCTAATGAACATCATCCAGATATTATGATCAAATACCACATTGGGACTGGGATCTTCAGTGGTTGAAAAATTGGCAGTGCTAACCTGGATCTGGATCAGATTATCTATGGTGATTTAGCAAGTGAAATAAAGTTAAAGGTACCTACTGTAGGAGATCTGAACTTACAGCCCGAGCTGGATGATAGCTCCATGACAGTAGCCTGCATCGCTCTCAGGCTTACATGAGAGTTCAAACTAAAATGTCAATCTGATGATATCCTTAGTGATAATCTTACTTCACAAGAAGGGAGTTGGGATAAACTAATTTTCAGTCAGCAATAGTAAAGGATGAGGAAAGAGACATGAGTAGTCATGCTTTGGTAACACAATAGGAAAAACCACCCACACAGCTGGCAAGGATAAGAGAGGTTCTTTGTTGTTGGTCATTGTAAGGCGACGAGCAAAATGAGAGCTTATCAGGCCACTCAAAGACTCAGTGAAACTTATAATACCAAAACTAAAGAATACAGCGAATAACTAAAGGCTTAAATACTAAGTAGCTATCTGGCCGATGAGTACACGTAAGCGGAACAAGGAGATAACAAGGGAAAAAGATAAGCTACAGTGCCGCATGTTCTGCGATAAACCATCAGAAGTTAATTTAAATGATAGCAGATAAGGGAAATGAAAGATAGTGTGATACAAATGTGAAAGTGAAATAGGGTTCTGATAAGGCACATGGGATAAGGCATGTGATTTGGGGAATTTGTAACATTACCCCCTCTTTAAGGTCATGGTCCCCATGATGGTGTTGTCAATTTGAACATGGGTTTGAAAGAGTTGAGGATGGTTCGATTAGAGGTGATGATAATTCCTCTATTTGAAGACATCGGTTTTGGTTTGTGAGGGTGTTTCTTGTGGAAGTTGTCCACTTCTTCTTTGGCATGTCGGACATTTCTGCAAGGTTCCCAGGAGTTTTCTGCATCAGAAAAACCCTTCCATTTGACCAGATACTCGATATATCGGCCCTTTTTGCGACTGTCAACAATGGATTCAACCTCAAATTCTTCTTCTCCTTCAATTAAGTCTGGTGGTGGTGGTGGTTCATTTGGTTGGATGTTGAAGGAGGGTTTGGTGAAGGGTTTAAGTAACTTCTCATTGAACACATCGTGTTTTCGTCGCCAGGTGGGGTTCTGTGGTAGTTTGAGCCGGTATGCTGCTTGTCCCACCTCCATATCGTAAGTGATCTAATTTCTTGGCAGGTTGTTGGGTTTTGATATTTGTCCCTTCTAGCCATACTAAGTCTCCAGGTTGGTACTCTCGAGACTCGGAGCAGTGTTTGTCAAATTGTTGTTTCATCGCAGCCTTTGCTAGGGCCAAAGCCACTTCCACTTCTTGTCTTGTGTTAGAAAGTCGTTTGACCCATTCTGTGGCTGAAGGTACTTGATCTCTCTGTAATTCTGTGCCAGTGTAAGGGTGATAACTGTGGTCAGTGAAGAAAGGTGATTGTTTCATCATAGAATGAACTCGATTGTTGTAACTGAATTCCATGATGGCACACCATTCACTCCAGTTGTCTTGTAGGTAGTTGACAAATAAACAAAGATATGCTTCTACCTCTTGGTTTGCCCTTTCCGTTTGACTGTCCATTTCTGGGTGGTAACCTGGCCGTTTGATGCCGAGTTGTTTACATATTTGATCCCATGCTTTGGCCACTGTTTGGGGTCCTTGATCCGATATTAGGATTTCTGGAAGACCATGGTATCGGATCACTCTATCTCGTATGAGATTGGCGAATCCTTCTGCACTGAGTTCCATGTGTGTGGGCTCTACATGTATATGTGTCAGTGAAGACTTCAATTGCATTGAAGCCATTGGATTTGGGGAGGGGTCTGATCATGTCTGCTGTGACCTTTCACCAGGGTTGTTTAGGTATGTCGTGAGGGTTGAGAGGGGCATGTAGTGGTTGTCAATCAATTTTATCTTGACATTTGATACAACCATCAACATATCGGCGAATCATCTTTTACATCTGAGGCCACCAATAGTTTCACTGAATGAGTTCCTGGGTTTTGTATCTCCCCAGGTGTCCAGCTAGCAGGTTGTCATGGTGGTCTCAAATGATTCATTCACGTAGTTTGTGGTTTTTTGGTACGTATATCCGGTTGTTGTAGAAGATTAGTCAATCTGATTCCTTCTACTTCTTGTCTTTGCCTTCTAGAGCTTGTTTAGCTGAAGGATCTAGTTTTCGCAACGGATCCTTTAACTCTGGTAGGTATTCTGGTGGATCATGAATCACAACTGCTTCTAATGCTCTGAAAGTCATGGGTGCTAGCATGACAACATTCTCATTGTCTTTGTGTCCCATGTCGTGGTCTGGTCTTCTCGATAATAGGTCTGCTCACTGGTTCTGTTTGCCTGGCTTGTGATGTAGGGTATAGTCATAATCCGCTAGTTCCGTGACCCAGCGGGCTTGTCGTCGATTAAGTTTCTGAGGTTGTCAGAAGTATTGTAGGTTTTGGTGATCTGTCCAGATCTCAAAGGTTTGTCTGGCTCCTAGCACCAAGTGTCTCCATTCTGCTAAGGCTTCCATGATTGCGAGCATCTCTTTGTTGTAGATCTCATAGTTTCATTCTGTGGGTGAAAGCACCTTGGAATGGAAGGCGACTGGGTGCCACTTGCCTTCTAGGTGTTGTGAAATTACTGCACCAATTGCTCCTTCCGATGCATCTGCTTCTATCCTAAACTGTCCTTCATCTTCTGGTATATGGAGGCAAGGGGCTGTGGTGATGGTTTCTTTTAGGGTGTTGAAGGCCATTTGTTGTTCCGTTTCCCATTTCCATGCATCGTTTCCAGTTAGCTGTGTCATGGGTTTTGCGATTTTGCTATAGTCTTTAACAAACCTCCTGTAGAAATTGCAAAACCCCAGAAATTGTTGTAGTTCCTTCTTGTTGTTAGGAACTGGCCATTTCTGGATGCCGTTGACTTTGATTGGGTCCATCTCGACTTTGCCTTCAGAGACGATTAATCCTAAAAATTCTATTTATTGTTTTTCGAATTCGCATTTTTCTGATTTTAAATAAAGTTTGTTGGCGCTTAGGATGGATAAGACCTGATGAACGAGTTTACGGTGTTCGTCTAGGTTGTTGGTGAAGATGAGTATGTTGTCAATGTAGAGGAGAACCTTTCCTGTATTGATTAGATCTTGTAGGAGTTCATTCATCATCATTTGGAAGGTGGCGGGTGAATTGGTGAGTCCAAAGAACATTACTAAGGGTTCAAATAGTCCTCGATTGGTGAGGAACACTGCCTTCCATTCGTCTCCCTCTTTGATTTGTACATTGTTGTATCCCCATCATACATTGAGCTTTGTGAAGTATTTGGCACCTTTCAATTTGTTTACTAGCTCTTGGATGAGGGGAAGAGGATATCGGTTTTTGATGGTCATATCATTGAGTTTGCGATAATCCTGTACTGGTCTTAGTCTTCCATCCTTTTTCTTGATAAAGAAGAAGGGTGAAGCCATGGGAGATTTAGAGGGTTGAATACGTCCAGTGTGTAAATGTTCTTTGAGGAATGTATCGAGTTCTTTTTGTTCATCCAGGTTGAGGGGATACACTTTGCATCCTGTTGGTTCTGATCCTGGCTTTAACTCTATGGCGTGGTCCCAAGGTCGATTTGGCGGTAAAGTATCGAATTCAGTCTTCTCGAAGACTTCTTCAAATCCTTTGTATTGTTCTGGGATAGGATCTGTCTTTTTGTTCTTTTTGTTCTTTTCAAACTCCTCTGCTAGTGCGTTGGCGATGGACTGATGAGCTCGTATGAAGGCTTTATTCCTTCGAACATTATGAGGTGGTTTTGGGTATTTCATCCAAATCCTATCTCCCTCTTCTACGTCTTCTGGCTCTGGCTCTGTGTATCCGCACACCAAGGGGCATCTGGTAAAATGTAACGATCCTGTGGTCCAATCAACTTCTGGGTTGTGGAAGCTCAACCATTTATGTCCCAGGAATATGTCTGATCATCCTAGGTTGGTGACTGCGAACTTTCGGATTTCAGAGTGTCCTTCTATGATCATCTTCATTTCTGCGTAGTGTTATTTTCCCGTTGTTGTTTTCTGTGCCGTCTGTGTTATATGCCGAGATCAGGTGTGTAGGGACAACCTTTAAACCGCTGACTATGATACAGCTGCCTGTACAGCTGATTCAGTAGGATTAATGCATAGATTACGATAACTTGTCATAGCCTTATGCATAGATTTTCAATAAGTCATCAGAGGGCTTTTGCATAGATTCATGATAACTTTGGCAGGGTTGTCGTACCAGCCAAAATGTCAGCCTGGCAGGTATCCGGCATCATGGCATGGCATGGCAGGACACGGCAGGCTGGCAAATCTATTTTTGGTACACAATAATAAAATCTATAAAAAACACTAATAATAGATATTGACCAGGCATTTTTCATAGATAATGAAAACACTAATAATAGAAACCATTGAAGATGCATCATGGGACATGCCCAGATTAGGAAAGCCATCACTGTGGGAACTTTTGACTTCCTTATATGAACAGATGCAGAATTTCGATGTGGTTGCAATGGTGACATCCATTTGAAGCCATCAAGGAGACATGGCTAGATTGGGACATGCCCAGATTAGGAAAACCATCACTGTGGGAACTTTTGGCTTCCTTATATGAACAGATGCAGAATTTTGATGTGGATGCAATGGTGATGTCCATTTGAAGCCATCAAGGAGACATGCCCAGATTAGGGGCCATGACCATGGGAACTTTTGACTTCCTTATATGAACAGATGTAGAATTTTGATGTGGTTGC